>QVRM01002842.1:0-44508 GCA_003439945.1 Dermanyssus gallinae
ATATATATATAATAGACGAGTGTTTGTTACAAATCAAACGTGTGTACGCAGTAAGCAATACAATTAAGTATAAGTAACGCAATAGAAGTTTACGAGTGTATGCACAAATACAAAAGTTGTATTACGCGGTCTGGTAACGCAATAAATTTGAGTATCATTAACACAATACAAGTTTAGAACTTCATAACTAACCTAATACAAGTTTAATACCTATATACTTTTTGTTCAACTTTATTTCACCGGAAATTGGTAGACATTACTTAAAATTCATGTATTGGCTAATAACATCTTTTCACTACCGCATGCATCAAACCAGCTTCTATGATTTGCAGTGCAGTACGTGGTATCGGTCAATATTACACGTGCCACAATATTTACATACACAGTCTTCTATTTTAAAGCAGTACTCTTTTAGGGACATACATACATTGGTGGTAGCCATGCCAGGTAAGTCTACATAGTATGCGTCGGTTTACTTGCATTCCCCGCTTCTAACGGTCTGTCGTGAATGCAGGACCGTCGGTGAACCCCTTTATGGCAAAGTTCAAATTACGCTTTTCTCTGTAGGCGCGATATTGCTCTACAACCAGCGCGCTAAAATCATATTTGTCCAGGATAAGGTCTGCCACAAAGGTTCGCTTTTGGCATAGTTCCAGCGCCAACGTTGTCGATGCGTTTCGCGGCAGTCCAAGCATTTACTTCACAAAATTAGCTCTTATTTTATGTATATTTTTAAAGTTGCCTAAGGTCGAGTTTGGTGCAATGGCCCGAAAGCAGTAAGTTACAAGGCAGCATGTAGGCCAGGAAGTGCCAAAAAAGAGTGAGTCTGAACCCTGGTACCCCTGAGTTGGTCCCTGTAGCGCTGCGACCGTACGGGAGTAAGTACAAAGTCAAAAGCACAATCTGAAGGGATTCCATTGTTTTGCACCTTATAGGCTAGCACGGCTAATTTTAAACGTGTCAAGCTTGAGAAGCCCGAACCTGGTGTACCATGGAGTCACACTCGCGCGAAAAGGTAGACCTACTATGGCTTTAACCACGTCAGTCTGAACGACCCTTAGCATGTCTAGCGTCGTGGAATACGTGGCGCCCCACATAGTGATTCCGTAAGTTAGAATTAGCTCCATAAGAGCTTTGTAGACACGTGCCAGAAGCCTTAGCTCTCTTCAAACGCAAGAGTGAGGCCACCACGGCCGTAGTAGACCCTGACACTTGACCTCACTTGATTGTCCCATTTCAAATGCTCGTGTAGCACATTGCCAAGACATTTTGCCTCTGAGCTGAGACAGATAGCAGAGCCGCCTATTCGGAGGGAGATAGTACCAGTTCTAAACTTCTGTCTCGATGCCCGTTGTAAGGTGGGGTAAAGAACGAGTGTCGTCTTTGTCGGGTTAATGACAAGACCAAATATTTGAAATAGACATGGCCTTCTCAATACCGGTTTCAACGTGCTGAAGATTGTACTTATTATTGGACAATTGGGAGGGCGAGACACGGAATAAAAGAGTGGTGTCGTCTGCACAAATAGTTGAGCGGCAATCTACGTACCTGCGGCGCATCGAGCCGCAGAACAAAATTAATGTAGGTGATGAGGATAAAAGGTCCAAAAACCGACCCTTCGGGCGTACCAGTGAATACAATTCTTGTCGCAGACCTTAGAGCTCCCACCGCCACAAGTTGCCTCCGTTTACTAAGATAGATTTAAACCAAGATGTTACTGCTGGTGCTCAGCCCAGTTGCTCGAGCATCTTAAGAAACCTAGAGTGGTCAAGGCAGTCGAACGCTTTGGTTATGTCAAGAAATGCCACCAATACACATCTTAATAGCAATAAAAAATGCGTTGCGCTCGGAGCTTCATAGTTGTGAGAGAAAACTGTCAATCGGCCTTTGAGGGTGAGCAAGAATGTAGTTTTTTGTACCAATAGATGAGAAAAAATCATTCAGTGCATCTACTATCTCCTGGACCTCCTCCAGTTCCCTGTCTTTGACTAGTAGTCGACTTGACACCGCTCCAGACTTTTTGCCACGGCCGCAGACTTTATTACAGAAACTCAAGAGCTTGGCAGGGCGGTTACGTACAGCGGCAAACTGCAATTCGTGGTAGGTATCCTTAGTCACTTTCAGTTCTACCTTGTACAGCACATTGATTTAAGAAAATTTGTGATCTAGCGCAAAGCGTAGCAAAGTCCTATGTTCAGCCCATTTAATGTCTGTTATGTAACAGAACATAAAGGGCTTGCTCAGCGACCTTAAGATGTATTGCAATTCCTGTGCCAATTACATGATAATACTATCGAAGTCCCGAACCACCTATAATTATCGGTGAACAAAAGGCCACGAGTAAACTTTTTTGAAGAAATGCAAACAAAGCAAGGTCAAAGGCATGGTTCCGCTTTTTTTGAAAGAAAAGCAAATCGCCGCAATTACACGAACGGTCTACGACTCAAAGTCAAAGCCAGCACAAAAACCTCATATATATATATATAAATATATATATATATATATATATATATATATATATATTTATATATATACTTTTTTATTACCATGCTTGCTGGCTAAGTGTGTTTATGTTCTATCAGAATGTTTCGGCACAACCATACGTCTAGCGTTTTGCCAGTGGAATTTTTTCTGGGAGGTTTCGGAAATGCATGATGCACATGCGCCACTAGCAGCCTGCGTGACTAGTGTGAGACTCGCAAACCCACTAAACCCGGCTTCCTCGGGGTTACCTTGGCATTACTTCGGAGCCGTGGAAGAGGCGACTCTGCCGTTCTCCTTCAATCAGCTCTATCACTGACTATCATCCCGCATGTCTACCTGCGGTTGAATAGGGGAATGCCATTTTGTAATCCGACCTGTGAGGGTGCCTCGACCCATGAGGGCCTGGCTGCTCTCTATCCCCTCCTCTTCCTCGGCTCCTCGCGTCGATCACTCTCCCGAGAGACTCGCTCAAACCTCTCCCGCCAGGCCGTCTTCTTGGCTGCCTTGAGTGTCAAAACAGCGTCGAACAAGTTCGTCGCCTCCCTCCACGCCTCCGCCAAGGTCATCATATGGGCGACCACCTCCTTGATCGGTCGGCCTCTCTTAGCGGTTGGTGCTGCGTCCCGTGCTTCCCTGAGAGTATCACACTGCAAACCAGTTTGCTCCACGTTGTCCGTCCCAGAGGCGCACAGTACGCAGATATCGCTGATGGCCGTCTTGATCCTTGACACGTAGCTCTGAAACTGGCCGTGTCCGGTCAAAACCTAAGCCGTCCAGTAGGAAAGTTGTGCCCGTGTTGGCGGTCATTGGACACCGGAAGTGCCCACACACGGTATACAGGGGAGTCAGTTATACCACTGCGGTGTAGGCAATGCTGAAAACAGCCACCATGGCCTGTTAGCAGTTGCGCGAGTGGGTAGGTAAGCAAGCCGTGGTTGAGCCGCGCTGTTTGTTTTCTACTTCTGTAACTAATCGTCTGTTGATAATGTGCTAACTGCCTTGGATAGGCAGGACAGCATGCTTATAGGACGATATGCTAAGGAGTCTCCTTGTGGCTTGCCGGGTTTTGGAATAAGGGTTAAACGTGCCGCTTTCTAAGGCCTAGGATAATATCCGTTTGTGAGAATTGTGTTCATCATGCGTTTGAACACCTTTGAATGGTTCTTTAGGAGTAAGCGTATTGCTTGAGAGGGGCAGCATATGAGCCCGGTGCTTTTCTTGGTCGTATGCGTTCAGCCACGATTCTGATCTTTTGTATTGAGATTGGCTCGAAGGTATGGTCTGAAGTATCTTCAAAGAATACCGGCTTCGACCGGGGCCTTTGTGAGACAAGCGTATTTATAGTAGGTCGCGCCACTTCTACCGGCGCATATTGTTGCCTTTCCTTTGCCCCCGGGTTTTCTTTTTATTACCTACGCACATCAAGAGTTCCAGTGATCCTTTTTAATGGCCTTATACAGAGCTCTTCGTGCTTCTTTGTATTCTTCCTATAAATAGGAGAGTTATGGTCGGTGCTTTGCTCTGCAGCGCGTGCATACTCGTCGTTGGCAGTGGCAGGCCTTTCCTTTTTTAGCAATCTGATTATTCCACCAGTATCACGGTAGACAATTGGCTGTCTTAGGATGTGAGCGGGAACTAGACCTTCGGCAGGCTTCCTCTAGTAGTGCCTATATTTCCTCTGCCGAGTATTCGGTGAGTTAAGGCACCTTATTTTTTTAATGCTCTACGAGTGCTTCTCTGGAATTGTGAGGGACTTAAGGGGGCAATGGATCTTGCACGTGATGACATGTTTAAGTTGGTTGAATTAAATGTGGCTCACTAATCGAGCACACACGAAGCGCGTCCGCGCGGTCGCCGCCATCTTGAAGGCGACCGTGCGGACGCGCTTCGTGTGCTTCGTCTTCGAAACCGCGAAGTGGTGCGAAGAAAACAAGCTCAAGGTTAACGCGGAAAAGTCACAGGTCTTACGCTTTAGCAGAGAAGGGTCATACGCGGCCAGTGATGATGATCTGTCAGTATATGGACAACCACTCAAATGAGTTAGCCACTTCTCGTACTTAGGCATCACACTAACGCCCGGGCTCTCTTTTAGCAGACATATCGAGGAGATACAAGCAAAAGCTACGTCTGCAATGTTTTTGTTAGGCAATATGCACGATGTGGACGTAAAAACAGCTATAAATTGCTTTAAAATCAAAGTACTCCCTGTAGCAACATACTGCCTTTCCACAATTGCACCATACCTGACGCTCAGCCATTTAAAAGGTCTAGACAAGCTAAAGGCCAGATATGTTAAGCGTGTTTTGCCGCTTCCAAAGTGCGCTTCGGCAACACTTGCCTTAGAGATGTGCGGAGAGAGAACACTTATTGAAGACCTAGCACTTAGTACACACTATTTACACCGCATATTCTAGACTCATATCGAGCCTACAGAGAAAACAGAAATTTGACATTTGTAGCTGAGAATTATACTGATGGCCCGGCCTTTTCTTCACGTAGATGGAAAGGAGCCATGCAAATGAACGCTCGCTAATCTGCCAAATAACCTGGCACGGGTATCACCATTACATATGCAGGAAGCCAAGCTATTTTAATATTGAAGAATGTCTTTGTAGCTTTTGCGGAGAGTTTGATATTGGACGCTATCATATACTAGTAGGCCCAGAAATTTGCGAAAGGTCCTTATCATCCAAAGTTAAATTTATATTGTAAGAACAAAATGTCACATTGTGACACTCTGTGAAAATTTTATCAACTGTCTACCACTTTTGTGGTGAAATAAATGCTGAATAAAGAATAAGTTGGTTGACATTGTACTTTTCACGGAGACATGTCTACGGGACGAACTGCATATCAATGATATGCGGGGCTTTCACCAGCTGGCTGTCTTACTTGCGGGAGGTCGGGGAAGACCTGTGGGTGGGTTATCTATCTACCTACATAAACGCTTACCACCGACGCAATGCGTCAGGAAAGATGAATACTGCGTGTTGCTCTCCTCTGGGAGGGTAAACGTCGCTGTATTCTATTTCCCACCCACATTCGATTCTGCGGAGGTTGCTGAGACGGTAAGCTTTGGACTTTCAGAGTTAAACCTGACCATGCCAACTATTGTCGGCGGTGACTTCAATGCCAGAATTGATTGTGGGGCCAACGATGATAAAGGCGAGGTGCTGTTCTTGATGAAGCGGCCCAAAAACACCAACCAGTGTTGGCCGTTGTCGATGTTCCCGGTATTTAGCGAGACCGACATAATCCGTCGCGCTGGTCTGCAATGAGACAGATTAATCTCTTTTGGACAGAGCGGTGGGCGGTCTTGAGGTAAGCCCTGACATCGACACCACCTGTGACCAGCTAGAGAGGACGGTGAGAAGTGCAGTGAGGTGAAAAAGGTTATGGCAAAAGAGATCACGTCCGTGGTACTCTCGAGCCTGCTACCTGGCCCACGGTGAAGTGCTCGGACTCCTGCGCCAAGCAAGAGCCAGAACACCATCATCACTGCAAGCCAGGCAGAACTACTTTGAGCGTAGGAAGGCCTATATAAGTCTCTGCTATGATCATAAAAGGAAACACGTGAGGCGAGAGGAACGACGGCTGCTCGAAAGAGCAGAACGAGAGTCTTCAGCTTACATCGTGCGACCTCGTAGGGCGGTGAATCCGCTTAGTGACGGACAGGTAAAGAGCCACCTAACTAATCTCTTATTCAATTGTGACGTTGCGGCTATATCTCCAATCGTACAGCATCCGCTTACATGAAGCAGCACAACATGAATCTGCCCTTCGGGATGGAGGAGGTGTACCAGGTCAATTCGAAGAGAACGAGCTCAGGGCCTAATCAGGTCTGCTATGAGCATTGATTTGTTTAATGAAATTATACAGAGGAGGCGGATACCTAAAGTCTGGCATGTCGCCAGGTTTTCTGTTCTGTTCAAGGGTAGGCATGGTGATGACAAACCAGATCTAAATCTCTACCGTGGAGTAGCGTCAGAACGCACATTGAAGAAGATTTTCGGTAAGTTGATTATTCGGCGGATTTAGCACGTGGCTGAGGAGGCACTTCCATCGGAGCAATACAGCTTTAGGAAAGGCCGAGGCACCCGTGATGCAGTCCAGGTTTTCCAGTCCGAAATTGAGCGAGCTGTGGCACAACCTAGAGGTCATCTGTATGCAGTCTTTATTGACTGCATTAAGGCCTTTGACAAGGCCCCTCGCTATCTGCTGGTTTAAGCATTCCAACAAGCAGGAGCGGGTGGCTCTCTCCTGAGTGTAATAGCAAGTTTCTTTGAGGCGGACACCTTGTTGGTAGACGGTGAGCAGGGTGTATTGGAGATTAAGCAAAATATGGGAACCCCGCAAGAAGACCCGCTGAGCTGCGTCTCGTTTACACTTCTTCTTGCTGACCTCGTCGGTTACGTCCGACAGGAGTACCAAAAAGCCGTGCTGGTGATGTACGCAGATGATATCGTGGTCGTTCATCGCGACCTAGGTGACATCAAGCGCATTGCTTTTATGATAGAGGCGTTCCTTGTCTCGAAGGGACGTGAGATAAACACCAGGAAGACCAAAGCCATGAAATTCAGGCGTGGAGGTCGATTAGCTGCCAGAGACGTTATTCGTTGCTGCGGCCAATCTTTGAAGTTTGTTAACTCTTTCCAGAATCTTGGCCTTCGGGTTCAATATACAGGAGCGACGTTCACAGCGCATATAAACGAAACGGTACGGAAGACACGTGTCCCTCTTTACGCGGAACTAGGCAATGTCCGAAGACTGTTTGTTTTCTTAGCAGTGAGGCTTTTCATGCTTAAGATTGTTCCGGGGCTGATGTATGGTCTTGACAGGGTATGGAACCACCTCAAGCTGGCGAACTTTAAATAGCTTGAAAATTTGTTTTCATTATATATGAAGCAAGTGCTTTGTTTGCCTATTCGAGCAAGGAGCCGCTTTATGTATCTCATGTCAGGCTGTCCACCGGCTGTTGAAACAATCCGACTAAGGCTGAAGTGCCGCGTACAGTACCTTACGAATGTTTTATTTCGGAGTTGGAAGCTAAAGTCGAACAGGCCAGACGGGAGGTCGGTGGTTTGGACGTTTTCAATACCTTGCACGTTTGGTCTGGTTCTGCATGTGACAATCGCTACGTATACACCAGATACATAGTGCATGGCTATCACTACCTGGTATGTTCAAACGCAACGTTTCACGAGGAGTACGAGTTGTGCACCTGCCGGTTCTGCCTGCAGAGGTGTGCCAAATACCATGCAGTGGTATTTGGCACTGCATGGTATAGTGCACAGTGTGAAAATCGTTGCATTACTTCTCTCGTCGGAAGCGTGAACAAGATAGAGCTTCATGAAGATACATTTAAAATGTATATGATACTCAATTTGAGTGAAATAAACATAATTGTTTAATGCTTTCTGTAGGCGGGTATAATTTAGTCTGGGAAAGCGATGCCGTTGTGTAGGGCGAATAGTCTGGGAAGACGCTAGATTGACGGAGAAGATGAGAGATGATCGGATAGGGTTTCTACTTCCCCGTGGATCCTCTAGACAGTTATTTAACCAGATAGCCCCTCAAATGTCAAATCTAATGCTGTATTTGTCTGCCATTATCGAAGGTATATCCTAGAGTGTTTATGAGTTGTAGGTGACCCAGAGTTAGTGGCGGCGTGGTCTAGGGGACTAGTGCGCTAGTCATGGTCGTCATCTACCGGGGTGTCGCCGGTTCAATACCTGTTGCAAATCGAATTTTCTTTGAGCAGGTACACAAAGCGATTCCTTGCCGTCCGCGGCAAGCAAAGAACGCGCTTCATATATATTGTGAAGCATCTTTCTAGCTGCGCAAAATTTGCGGCGGAAAGATGGCCCCACACCCTGCCAAGGCTGTAGCTCAACATTGGCACAATCTTAAGCTCAAAAAGACGCAATGCAGCACTCAGAGACAGTCGTCGAAGATCTCTCACCTCTGTGTGAATAGAGGCAATAGCCGCCCGACACCTGTCGCCGATGTGCTTGGTAAAGGTCGTTCCCGTATAGTGCAGTCTCAGACCCAAATACGGGAAGGAGTTGACAAACTCCAGCGGTTGGCCACAGCAGGGTATTACGTCTGCTGCAGCCAATCGACCCTTACGGCGAAACTTAATGGCTTTCGTCTTCCGCGAATTTATTTGTAGGCCCCTACGGTGAAGGTAACCTTCTACGTCGCCGACAATACGACAAATGGCACCGCGGTCCCGGTGGGCCACTACTATGTCATCCGCGTACATAACGACGACGGCGTTTCTAAACTCCTTCCGCACTTGGCGGGCTAGGTCTGCAATGAGCAAAGAGAAGGCTAGGCAACTGAGAGGGTCCCCTTAAGGGGTCCCTACGTTTTGCCCCAGCTGCAAGGTGTCTTCGCCCCTTATGTTTACTTTAAGGCGGTCTTCAGCAAAGAAGCTGGAGAGCACTCGTAGAAAAGAACCTTCGCTTTGTGTACCTGCTAGCGGGTTGCGGACCGGCAGGGAGCTTTGGGAGGGAATGGCATGCACTAGCCGGCACGTGTACACAAGGTACATTGTACATGGCTATCATCACTTGGTGTGTTCAACTCAAGGATTTCACCAAGTTGGCGATCAATGTCGTTGCCGGTTCTGCTCGCAGGTATGCGCTAAATACCACGCAGCGAGCTGCCAGTCACATGGGCGGTCTTTGCACTTTCTTGCCCGGTGGGACGGTCGCTAAAGTGTTAAAATTGTATATAATGATGATTGTATTGTATTTATGTACCATCTTGAAATGCAAAATTATTGCGAAATAAACAATATGTATGTAATTTTCTTTGAGCGATGCTCATTAAGAATAGATGACAAGCCATACCACTGAGAGTCAGCGGCCATGCTGCCACAAGGACTATTGGGGAAACCTTAGATATCTTAACATCTCCGGCCCTCGGTGCATTGAATATAACCCTTAAATCAAGTTACAAGCCAGTAGGGGACGGACGATGGTCTAAAACCTACTTAAAACATGTTTTTAATTCTAAGTGAGCCCTAGTTGCCCATTCTAAACGGATCTCTGCTTTTCTTGATGAGCACATATTTTCCCACAGACTGTGGGCCGCATTAAAGTTCTTTCCCACAATCGCTTTATGATGACCGCGAGTGCTCTGCTGAGGTCAATGGAGTCCTCGTATTCTTGTAAGATGGATTTCGGAGAAATATAAACTGAGTAGTTCGCAAAGTCGAAGGTGGTAATAAAGGCTGTTGTGGGAAATACCTTGGTTGAGGGCGAGTTTGTAACAAGCGTGGGTCCCGGGTTGAGAAAGCTGTGTGATCGGGTCTCAGAAAGAAGTACGATTTTGTAAGTCATTTTTTACTGCGAATCGGGATGCCGATCGTATGCTCTGAAGGCTCTGTGGAGGTTTACTTGCAGTATTTTAATGTTGCTGGACATTTTGATTGTGGTTTCCTCGAAGGTTTGTGACCCGTTGTCTGTATGCTGGGCATTGCGTCGTAGTAGCGTAGTATTTAGCTATGTTGCATACATAACACTTAACATTGGCCGTGCCCTCTGCGATATGGCATTGTCCTCCGCATTTGAAGCAGCGAGGTTGAGCTGGTCGGGCTGCGGTACAGTCCCTGGCCGTGTGGTTAAAGCTTAAACACAGTACGCACCGTAGTATTGAGACCAGTTCGTCTATGCGGAGTCCAACCAAGGTGTAAGTGTCTTTGTCGTAGATGCCTTTGAGCTTTCTCTGGCATTTTAGCAATGTACGAATAGTTGCCTACCCGGGCTTAAAATGAAAACCATTTTCGATGCTCCGTCCTTGGTGAGCGCTTTGACGATGGCCTTCGGCTCGAAGGAGATCATCTAGGTCTCGGATTATCACAGCCTTGGTTTGTAAGACCGCTTGGGTCTTCCAAAGACGCCTTCTTCTTTATTTGCTAAATAAATTTGCCAGTGGCATCGGGAGTAGTGCCTTACACGATTAGTCGGATTTCGCCTGTAGCTGTTCCTGAGGCTCTTTTAACGTCCACTCCAGCTGTCGCTGGGTCATTGTTTTCTTTAGTGCACGTAGGACATCAGCATAGGACGCATAATGTAGAGTCGGGCTTCTTTCTCTTTGTCGTGAGCCCCTTCTGTTTTCCGGCCTTTAACTCAGAATGCCAGGGTCATTCCTGGGTATTTTGCGAGGACTTGCCCTAATACTTTTCTTATGGGAGTGATATAGACTGTTTATCAAGACATCCAGACAGCAGCGGTCGTGATCATCCGTGCGTATGTCGACATTTATTTTGACGGGTTGCCTCTTTGTTGTAGCACGAAACATACTTCAAGCGCATGTGTAGTGAAACATACTTCAAGCGCTCTACGGCAGATTTCACGTACATTCAGGACCATAGTTTGTACTGCTTAAGATATTTGCAGGTGCGTAGACCGGTGCTTGCTGACTTGTTTTTCTGTGTCAGCCACTGATGTCAGTAGAAGCTGTAAGCCCTTCTCGTTTACATAGCTAGGCGAGAAAGGCTATTCTCGCCCAAGACTAGTTGGCGCGCGAGTTGTCTTTTCTGCTTCAGGGGTGTAGCTAGCTTTCCTATTAAGGAAGGCTAAAATGGACTCGCACTGAGTGTCTATAGCTTCATCTGGGAGTGTTGCTTCCTCAGGCTCTGCTACTGTTAAGGGCGGGTGTTCCTTAGCCTGTCGTCGGTTGAGCGGGCGAGAGTTGCACCTACTGAGTTGTGCCGCAAGTCTCCATGCTTTCTCAAGCATGGTAGCGAGTTCCTGGTCACCGGACTTTTGAGTAGTACAACCGTCGCGGTCATCTCGGCGGGGGTAGCAGGATTGAGGGGCCAAATGGGGAAGGAGGGGGGGGCGCAAATGTCGGGCTCAAGTCTTGAGCCGCCGAGTCCGCGCTCGGATACTCCCGTGCTTCAATCAGCTAATGTGCGAGTATTACCCGCATTTGCTATTCTGTCTACATGGAGTCGTTTCGCAACGTTTAAATTTTCGGCGCGCTTCCGCTCTTTTCGCACACATAGCGCAGTTCAAGTTGCTGCACGCGGCGGTGTTTCGGATTGTACGTGGCGGCGATTCGAATCTGCACAAAACGGCGTTCGGATTGTCGCACGTGGTATCGTTCAAATTGCCGCCTGTTACACTAAGTATTTGAAAGTACGAAGTTGGAAATTTCTTACCCTAAGGCCGGGGCTGTCTTGGGTGAGTAGTATGAAACTCGCTGCTGACCTAAGGTGTCGGGGATCTTGGTTGCGTTTGCCGCAGATGCCACACGCATTCAGAAATAAATAGACAATATTTATGAGTAGACACATAAATAAAACTTAAAACTGTCAGTTGCCAAGTGCAAAGTAATGCACGTTGGAAGAAAAATCTATACTATGTATATACAATCCACAATGTACTACTTTAACTACTACTAATTGTATGAAGGACTTAGCTATAATTATGAAAAAAAAATCAGAGCAGTGTCTATAGGTCGAGTTAAAGGCGACAAAAATATGCAACTGGATCCTCAGATCCTTCAATTTTTAAAATCCTAAACTGTACATACAATTATTTGATATTTATGCAAAACCAATTTTGATGTATTCGATATTATACTTTTTTTGAATGTTTACATTCGAGCGGTAAGGAGTGTCCTCGCAGTTCTCTGTTTCATTGCTGTATATTAGTGCTTTCTAGATCATACTTGACGTTGAGAATTGGTGCAGTTCAACTTCTTTGCCTTGTGCATCTTTTGTGCGGTGAATTGACCCGTTATGGGCGTTGTACACTCGCCTAAGGGCGACCCACCATCTGGGAAACCCATAGCAGGCATGACGACGACAACAACAACGCCACCGCTACCGGCTGACGTCAACAACAACGACGATCCGCCACCGGCTGATGTCAACAACAACGACGATCCGCCAGTCAGCTGTGTTCGAAATGTTGGCGCCGAGACTGCAGTAACGGCAGTGTCCGTTGCCGCCGCTGCCAACTCTCCGTCAACAAGTGGAAAGGGATGCTGCACAAAGAAGAAGAAACGGCAGGCGACCAGCCCGCCCCAGCAGCCGCAACCGTCGAAGGAGGCGAGAGACGTCGGCATTGCCACGGTGCTGTCAACGTCAGGTGCTCCTACAACCGGCGCCGGTTGTGTTGTTGTGTGTAATGCGGCCAACGGCCAAACAACATCCGATGCTACGGCCATCGTCTGCAAATCTAGTGACGAGAGCAGCACGCACGTTCCGGGGCAGGCAGTGTCACCTGACAGCGCGGGAGAAACTGTTTCACAAGATGATAATCAAATGGCAGGGGACGGCGATGCTTTGAACGATGGCGATACTGAGGGTTGGATTGAGGTCGGTGCTGGTGGTAAACCGGCTTAAAAGATGACTGCTCCCAATGTTGTAACCAAAGAGCGCACTGAAGCAGTTCTCTTCTCAGCCGACGACAAGCAACTTGAGAAAAATTTCACCAAGGTGTGCATTGATATAGCCCAGCACATTAAAGGGGAAATTGATGAGCCCTACTTTGCTCGCAGTGGTGAACTCGTTATTGTGGCTGCTGACATTGTGGACAGGGCTATTTTGCTGAGTTTAACACAGTTCGCGGGTATCCCTACGAGTGGCCAAAGATCCACTGTTAAGGGCAAAATTTGTGGCGTTCACCCGTCACTCAGTGAGGACTTAATTGTCAACGAACTGCAGACTCTGGGGGTAACTGAGGCCATTCGGGTGCGGTCGAAAAACGTTAGGACTGGCATTGTTATGCCGACTGACAGTGTTATTCTCACCTTTGCGGGCATCGAATTTCCAGCTGAGGTTCGTCTCGGATTGAAAACCCACGGGGTTGTGCTCTACAGGGAGCCTCATCATTGTTACAGGTGCTTTAGCCTAGACCACATCAGGCCGAAATGCCCGTGGTCGTCCCCACGTTGCCGCTGTTGCGGCTCTACGAATCACCTCCGTAAAGACTGTACTCAAAGTGCTGTCTCTGTAAGGGGTCTCACGAGTCTACCTGGGGATCGTGCCCCCATCGCCTTCATCGGATGGAACAGCTTAGGAGATCAGCCCCATTACGCATTCAGCAAAACGCCTCCGCTTCAACGGTGAAAATCTGCTCACCCGTGAACGACATACAGCTATCGGCATCTTTTTCTAAACGTTCCTTTGCTGCGGTGGTTCAAAACGGGGTTAAGGTCCAGCCATCGGCCTCGCTACCTAAACGGTCTCTTTCGGCGGTAATCCAAAACGGGGTTAAAGTCCCTTCACGACCGGCAGATCAGGCCCAAAAGGCGGAGAATGATGTTAAGGAGCCCATCCCGAATGTTATCGCTCCACCGCACTGGCTCGACAGGATAATGCTCGCCATCACTGAAAAGATCATACCGTCCGTTATTGACACGATTGTAACACACATCAGCAGCGCTATCGAGAAGGCATTCTCATGCATTCTCCCTGGCGCGTCTTTACAAGTCGCTTCTGCTGGGTCTGCTATCGGGTCCCCAAACAACCTCACTGCTGGCCTGCGCGATCAGCTTAAAGACGCTCTGCTGTCAGCTGAAACTTCAAGTTTGGCTGGTCTGCGTCCGCCCGAAACGGATCCCGCGATGACAGCTGCCTCCCCTGTCGTCGCATGCGACATCGCTTTGAAGTCTCCTCCGGCCTCGCAGTGATGTCACAACAAGACATTCGCAGGTGGGCCGTTCCCTCTGTCAGCAGTCTGGAAAGCAACGGTCTGAGTCCGTCGACGAGAGACGCACTTCATGCAAGTTCTGTAACAAGTACACCGACGCAGGTCTCACTGCAAGACGTTATCCTCGAAACGTCAAAAGCCAAGAGCGCATCGAAGATGATTTCCTGTTTACCCCGGGGTATTCGCGACAGCATGTCTTCGAAGCTTGCCACTCTGATCAATGAGGTCTGCTCAACAGCAAGCAGAGATTCATATAAAAGACTACTGCAATTTCCAACTGCAGTATTCTGCATACCATCCCAAAAGGAACGCGGCCGAACCCTCACATCGGTACTAGGCGAGAATCTTAACCGATTCCGGGCGGGAAACGGTCCTGAAACGAACCCATATGGTTCATTATTACCTAGTCGGCAAGAAAGTTCGTCACGCAACAACTCTGCGATGATTCGTGTTGTGCAGGGGAAACTCGCTCTCGGCGACGTTTCCTCTGCAGCAAGGGTTCTTTTATCCACCGACACAGTAGCGCCGCTCTCTGCCGAAACGAGACTGGCGCTCCTGGGCAAACATCCGCCTACTCCACCTGATCTATCCTTTTCTCCGCCGCCTGTATCTGCCGGAGAGACCCATGAGATCATCGTGTCTGCAATGGATGTCATCAACGCCATCCGGAGCTTTGCCAACAGCTCAGGCGGCGGCCCTAATGGTCTACGACCGCGTCATCTGAAGGACCTTATCGGCGGAGACGGCGAGGAGAACCGACTGCTCCTAAATCTAGTACGCTTTGTAAACCTTGCTAATAATGGAAATCTGCCTGATTTCGTGCTCCCTGTCTTCTACGGCGCCTCGCTTATTGCTTTGCGCAAAAAATATGGTGGCATTAGACTCATTGCCGTTGGCCTGACTCTGCGCCGCTTAGTCGGAAAAATCGTAATCAGGAAGAGCATGCCGGACATCGTCGCAATAGTCTCTCCGAATCAGCTCGGCGGCGGAATCAGAGGAGGTGCGGAAGCGGCCGTGCATGCAACACGGGCGTTTGTAGACCAAAACAGGAGTGCCCCAGAGAAGGTTCTCGTCAAGTTAGATTTCAAAAACGCCTTTAACACGCTCAGACGAGACCACCTGCTTAAGGCTGTTCGCTCTTACCTTCCCCAACTTTACCCGCTAGTATACCAGATGTACAGACTTCCGAGCAAGTTAATTTGGCAGGGAGAGTTTATCGAGTCGTGCTCCGGCGTTCAACAAGGTGACCCCTGTGGCCCCGCTTTATTTTGCATTGCTATTCACGAACTTCAAACGCGTCTTACTTCCGAACTCCGACCTTGGTTTCTGGACGACGGCACTTTCGCTGGAGACGTCTCGGCTGTCCAGAGAGACATTTCCCAGGTGAAAGACTTCGAGGCGGTCCCGGGACTCAAGCTGAACGACGCCAAGTGCGAAATTTTCTTCCCCTTTCAACAGGACCCTCAACTCGGCTTCATGCTTCAAATGGTGCGCGATCTTCTGCGAGCTGCGAGATTGATTCCCGACAACGAATTCGAGCTTCTAGGGGCGCCAATTCTGGCCGAATCTATTGGCTTATCTTTAGCTAAAAAGGCTCCGACCTTGTTCGCTGGTGGTCTAGACTGCGACTATTGGACGTTCACCTAGCCCTCTGCTTCGCGCGAGTTTGTCAACGCCGAGGCTGATGTATCTCTTGCGATGCTCACGAGCCTATGCTGAACCGGACCTGCTTCAATCGTTCGACGAAACCTTGCGAGGTACCCTTCAGGGTATCTTAAACGTTCAGCTTAGGCAAACCTCGTGGTTACAAGCTTCGCTTCTAACGTCCGCAGGGGGAATGGGGATTCGCATGGCTTCGCAAGTTGCCTTATCTGCTCACCTCGGGTCTCTAAAAAACACTGAGACTTTAGTGTCAGGGATCACACCACCGGATGCCTACACCAGCTTTATCGCTCAACTTGAACAAGCTCGCCGCTACTACGCAGAAAAGGGGGGTCCATTGCCCGACGCATTTCACAATCGACTTTAGACTTGCAAGTAGTTAAGTCGATCCAAGAGTGGTTATTGACCCAGGCAAACAACGTTAAAGAGCAGGCTCGATTAAAAGCCGTGATTGATCCGATGAGCGGAAAGTAGCTTCAGGCCATTCCCTCACCGCAGCTGGGGACAATGCTAGACAAATCCACACTCCGCATCGTCTCCGGCCTGCGCCTGGGGGAATCAGTCTGCTTCGCACATAACTGTGCAAGATGTGATCTACCGGTGTCTTCTACGGCTGATCATGCTCTCGCTTGCAAGACAAGCGCCGGTAGGTTTTCAAGACATTCAGCCTTAATCGACGTAATACTACACCGAGCAATGCAGTCTGCCCACATACCGGCAGACAAAGAGCCGGTCGGTCTGTCAGCCAACTGCGCCCGGACGACCTGACTCTAGTTCCATAGAGTGAAGGTCGCTGCCTTGTGTACGACGTCACCGTGTCTTGCACGTTGGCCGCTTCTTATACTCGCCATACCAGCAGAGAGGTCGGAGCAGCCGTTAACCTTGCCGAAGATCGCAAGTTGGCAAATGATCGTGAACTGGAACAAAACTTTATCGTTCAACCAATTGCCTTCGAGACACTAGGCCCAATGGGAAAAATCACAAGGAGCTTTCTGGTGGAGCTGGGATCTAGAGTTGCTGCATCAACCGGCGATAGAAGGGCATGGCAGTTCTTGCTACAAAGAATATCAGTTGAAATTCAACGCGGAAACGCCGCGTCGATAATCGGTTCATTGCCCACGGGCAAGGGACTCCCTTTTTTGCCATAGCCGAACCAAGTCGGCGTCGAGAATTGTATGTGCATCTAAAGAACCTAGATAAATTTTGAACAATGAAAAAATGTTGATGTATGTCTCTTAAGTGTGGTAGGCGATACATGAGAAATATAGGCGACGACTAAGGGGTGTGATCAAGAAGACACGCCGAGTTTCTCATTGTTCTGACGTTCCACAGACACAAATAGTTGTTATAGATAGCGTACGCACTTTAATGATTTATTGATTAAGACTGTACATTCTACTAATGTTTTCTGCAAGTAAGACATAAGCCCAATTGCGTAGCTCAAAAAGATAGCTAGGTCGCTATTCTCCTGGTAGGGTAACCAGGACGTACAACTAATGCACCTCCAACAGGGAATTTGTCATTTGATGTTATAAGAAATTCCTATCCTTTGTGAAAAAGCGTGTATATATATATATATATATATATATATATATATATATATATATATATACAATACTTCTTTGACCATGTTCCATTGAAAAAAAAAGCTATAACGAGCTCTACAATTCTTACTGTCGATTAAAAAACTGTTTTGAAACACCCGATATATGAATATATATTTTTTTTTACTTGATCACGAAAGTTTTCGTCTGTGCATCGGCTTGAGTTTGGGAACAAGACTAACGGAGGAACACCGGTGTCCGTGCGGAGCACAAGCGGCCATTTGGGGAACCCACGGGCTATCCTGCAACAGAAGCGAAGGACGTCAAAGCCGTCACAGCGAGATTAACGAGATACCGCCCGGTCCTTAAGGTCAGCTCTACTGCCATGCATTCGAGACCCAACCGGCCTCCTGAGAAGCGTCGGAAAGAGGCCTGACGGTCTCACCCTTCTCCATTTTGAAAGGGGAAAGGCGCTTATTTGGGATGCTACAGTCACCGACACGCTCGCCCCCTCGAACATGGAGGCTAGCGCATCGGCCGCTGGTTCCGCAGCACGCAAAGCTGAACGTCTAAAGACCAACAAATACGCCCAGCTCACCAACGAGTTAATTTTTGTGCTACTAGTAGTGGAGACACTAGGGGGACCTGGCCCTGGGGCATGGTCGCTTTTAGGGAAGATTGGCTTTCTTTGAACTCCTAGAACTCACGACGGGGGATAAAAGAGCTTTCGACTTTCTACTCCAGCGTCTATCTCTGGCGGTTCAGCGCGGCAATGCGGCAGCAATTAAGGGCACAATGAGAGGCTGCCTCGAGGATAAGCTCGATTGGTAGCTCCCCTCACAAGCCCAAGGGTACTTAGTTATTCATATTCCACCGTAACCACAAAATGAAATGCCCGTCATTTTCGTACCAAAGTGATGATGCTGCGTTACGTAGTTGCTGAGTAACTAAGCTTTTTCGACAGTCATATTGATAGGAAGGCTTGCATACTTCCTAGCATCTTGACCTTCTTTAGAAAATAAACCACTTGCGCACGTTCAGAAACACACCAGCATTTGTTTACGCTGAGCAGCTTGTGCGCGTGCTTTGGTTCGAAGTTCGCACGGGTTTCGATTTGGAGTTCGCGTCCTTCGAGGCGCCAAAGCAGCATAAGAAAAACTGCCAACGCGAGAGCAGACGACTCGCCAACTACTATAGAAAACAAAGTGTTAGGCTTTCAAGACGTGCCATTTTATCGCGAACTGCAAACTCTATCATAATTCTGTTATGAATCGGTTTACAAATGCGGAAAAAGTTGACATGCTCTGCATATCGTGAAGCACGCTGTGACGCGAGAGCCGCGTGACGGCTGTACGCAGAGCGTTTTCCAAATAGACTCATACCTGATAGTTGCACGTTTACGAATATATTCGTTCGGTTACGTGAAAGTGGGTCGTTTCATGGCCGTTCGTACTAACACCCTTTATAGAACTCATGCGCATTCCAGCTGTAGGCAATTTAACTTAACCAAGGCACAGCAATTGTTTCAACCCAGTTTTGCTTACCAAAATGGTCCACTAAGCACACTTATTTAAGAGCTTTCTTCAATTGAGAAAGAACACTTACACCCATTAAAAGTTTGAGAATAGCTTGAGGCTATATACGCCCCAATACCTCTAATCATTCGCTTTACAGGATAAAACAAAAACTGTACGCTTGCTATCCTGAGGGGAACTTCGGAAGAAACCAGCTACTAAATGGTTCGATTAGTCTTTCGTCTCTATACCCAGATCAGAATATCGATTTGCACGTCAGAACAACTGCAGACATCCACCAGGGTTTCCTCTGGCTTCATCTTGACTAGGCATAATTCACCATCTTTCGGGCCTCAAACATCACGCTTGTAGTCTACAAATACCAGAACGCATAAGTAGCTTATCGCTTAATCACAGAACAACCACAAATAACATTACGTAGACACTGAACGGCTGCGGACGACGAGAACGGTAGATGCGGAAGAACTTCTGCTTATATATATAATTTTATTTAATCAAAATAGTATTAAGAACATCACTATTCGTACGGGATCTCAGGGAACCCTTTGGCGGAGGGGACCCTTCGACTGACGCCGCATTTCCCCGCTGAAGCTCGATCGATATACGCTGCAGGGAACTCTCCAGAACGAGGATCCCTTGTGACTGCTTTAGTCTTTTTCCAAGCTCCTTGAAAATGTTTGACGTTTCTTCACCCATGGATCCGTAAGTTTTTATAGCAATTGGCTGGAAAAACGTATTCTTCAAGAACCAGCCGTGGACAATACTGGACAGGTTCTCTGCGCTTGTTCTGTTCACAGATGAGGCTTGTACTTCCCGCTAGATTAGATACAGCTGCCTTTCGCGCGCTCTTAAGCCATACGTTACCCAATTGTTGGAAGGCGTCCCGGAAAGCGTTCGTCTGAGAATGTGGTTCCAGCATGACCGTGCGCCGCCTCACAACTCTGCTACGGTTCGGAAAAACCTAAACGAGCCATTCGAGAATTGGTGGATCGGCCGAGGCGGGTCAATCGCTTGGCCACCTCGATCGCCCGATTTAACAAGCCTCGACTTTTTTTTTGTGGGGATACCTGAAGAGTGCTGACTACAAAACCCCGTTGGGTTGCGTGAAGAGCTGGTCTCCCGTATATTCAACGCTGCTGAGGCCGCTAGAGCAATGCCTAACGTATTTACACGAGTGCAAGAGAGTCTGTGGAATCGCTACAGAACGTGTTTAGTAAAAGGCGGACGACACGTTGAGCAAAAATTGCTGGTGTGTTTCTGAACGTGCGCGAGTGTTTTCTTTGCTAAAGCAGGTCAAGATGCAAGGAAGTATACAAGCTTTTCCTTTCGATATGGCTGTCGAAAAAGCTTAGTTACTCAGCAACTACGTAGCGCAGCACCATCACTTTAACACAAATATGACGGACATTAAATTTGCTATCGTAGTGTTCGTTTGTTTCGTGTAATGGCAAAATTGTACGGTGTTGCACGTGAAATCTTCAACGTAAGTTATAACAAAATATCGACTTTTTATGCCTTTCCTTAATCCACCTATTCGCCTTTCGCTAGCTTGCGTTGAATGCCATTCAGAATATGCAGAACTCACCGGTACGGTCGATTTCTTCATGCGTGAACGGGTTCTCCCTCAAACGTAGATTTTATACAACAATGTTGAAAAAAACTAAAGAACAGCTTAATTTATAAAATTGATTCTCACTCCTAAATAATACGTTTCAGCGTCTTCCCTCCATTGGGAAAAATTATTTTCTTGCTTAGTTCTACCAAACCTTGAAATAAGTACATAACGATGTAATTGACCATATATAAATAAATATATATATATATATATATATATATATATATATAGTAAAAATCAAACGGCTGACACTTACCTTAAAGTCGGTGAGGTCGGGAAAGATCGGTTGAGGATAAATAGGTTGTTCCGGCGACCCATCGGCTTGTAAACAGGTCAATTGCGGATTGTCATGCGATTCAGGCTCTGGCTTCCATAAAATCTGGGTAATTCCACCACACACATGTGTGCGTCAACAAAAAAGGGACATTTCTGTTGAAAGTGCTTTTATAGTGGTCCGCTGTTTATGAGATTTAGTGGTGTCGTTGCCCGTGTCAGAGCTCTACAACTTCTACATGCACGCTTCACCAGTTGGCTTGCTTGTAACGACTGATGATTTTAATGGTATCGTTCATCTATTTAGTTCAGTCAATAGGCAAAATTGTAATAAAGTCACTTAAACAATGAAAACCACAATATAGACGCAAAAAAAAGCACACGCCCTAAGCACGACCAGCCGTCGTCAACTAGACGATACCGAAAAAGCGAAAAGGGGGCTCTGTGACAAGACACAGGTTCTTTGATTTGTTAATAACTTAGCTCAAACCCGTGACCGATTGTTCTACGTCGACAACAAAGGATTTGTGGTGAAAATTAGACCACCCTGATGTGCACTGTGTATTTTTAAGGGAAGTTCGTTTCAATTGAAAAACGGACGTTTCTCATTGAGCTCTACTCTCTAAGGTTCTCTACATGTACTCACTTGACATCACAAATTGTTGTCAAGTGGAGAATGATCGATATGATTAGGCCCGCGCTGTAGTAATAGCAACCGCCTGCGACGAGTTTTACAACCAGGAAACAGCAACCGGATCCAATAAAGCTCTAACGGGCTAACTTGTCGTCGAAGCAGAACAAGCGGGACGGTCTGGACATAAATTCAAACGAGACGACTCTTTAACGGCTAGCAAAGCGCCGGTTCTTGTGGCATTGTGGATTGAGTAAACCCGAGCAGAGGCCAGTGAGCCCCTTACTTGGAGCAGCTAACCAAATTGAGCATCCTCGAGGGCTCTACGACGGGACACGAACTGGAAAAACAGAGGAGAGCCGCGAAAAAGGCTCGCAGAACAAAGCGGCGCGGAATAGCAAAACGCGCAAGAGACGATCACGGTTGTGAGATAACCCGATACGTAGAGGAACGTCGAAACGTTGAGAAGTTAGCAAACACGATCGCGGTACTCGTGAAAACATAGTGCCGATTAGAGCTAATGTGCAACATTAGCTGTAATCGGCACTATGTTTTACATATACATTTATATATATATATATATATATATATATATATATATATATATATATAAATTGATTTATTAAGAATGCAAATGGAGCTACAATTGTCTCCCGCCAACGTGTGCACTAGGATATTACTCGTATAGGTAAGATCGTCGAGCCCGGTGGCGTGATGGCTTAAGTCTGCGCCTCGCAACCGGAGGAGGCACATAGGTGCGCGGGTTCGAGCCCCACCGTTGCACATCTGTATTTAAGGGGGTCGTCCGTCTATGAAGAAATGCGAAAAACAGTTCCGTGGACGTTAAATCTTGGCTGAGGGTCAGCCTGAAAACTTTAGGTAAGATCATATACACACGGGTGTGAATGCGCGAGTCGACATGACCTTGGCAGCAACTTTTAAGACGGCTACCGGTTGTGGTGACGAATAAGGTTAGGCAGAAAAATTTAAGCATTTCAGCGTAGTGACTAACTGGAGACGTCAGAGTGAGAAACTGCCTTAGTAATAGCAGAAAAAGAATATGGCAATTGTGCGTAGTTTTGCAAAGAGCTAGTAAGGCGATCGCGCAGAAGTAGTCCCCCTGCCATCGCTGGAACATTTGCCGGTAACTAAAAGAGGTGCTAAGAGTGAGGTGGTTTTTAAAACTAGGCGCGATGTCCGCATACAACCAAGCCAAGCTAGCAAATAGCCACTAGATCTAATTGTAGTCACCACTTCATAAGCGTCTGTTTTGATTTAAGCAAGTATGCATTGGCCTAGCGTGTGTTAGGAGACATAAAAAAGGTAGTCATATACTTGGGCAATGTCTTGGGATTCGGCTGGACGAGAGGCCAGCACGATTATAAATTAGCTATTTTAAATATAATTATAAATTGAGTACTGGGACGGATTTGGAAAGTAGAAATAGCATTAAACAGCATATGTGTAAGAGTTGTCAAACCTGTCATAGGTCAGCTGCTTTGCACCTAGGCCTAGCGAGATTTATAAATGCAATATTTGTCAGAGCTCATAACCATAGGCAAGCCAATGCGACGGTTGTTAGAGAAAAATGAGCAATTTGTTGGCGGGATAAATTAATGACGAGCATTTAACGAGCTTAAACAATGTATAACAAAATGACCCGCATTTGCTATGTACGACTTGTCAAGCCATGCACAGCGGTTAATGCATCGGACACAGGTATCGGAGCAGCTGGCCTCTGAGCTAGGCAATTCTTAGCCCTAGGCAATTCTTAGCCCAACGCAATAATCCGCACGCAAAATAAGAGGTTCTGTTAGGGGTGTTCGCTGGAGAACAACCGATGCGAGCTACTGAGAAGGCGTCTCGGATGAATTTCTAAGTGACAATAGCACGCCGTCCAGAAAGCATGCATTTACTGGGTCTCTAACCGACTGTCGCGCAGTGCACCGATTCGCACCCGTAATGCCATCCATAGGCAAACTAATTAGTGAAAAGAATTGACCGAACCATCGGGAGCTTATTTGAAACAACAAAGCTACAGTCTGAGGGCCCGAGAAAACAGGTGATAGGAACTATTGGAGGTTTCAGCACCACCAGCAACGAAGGGAGCCTTATCGACGGATCTGCGGCCGTCGGCCGAAAAATTAACAAGATATTGGTTAAGGGAGTGCTTGGATAAGGGAGCTTGAGGCGAGATCCGACGAGAGGCTGTTTAATCGGGTTCGTCATGACAACTCGACCAAAAGCTATACGCAAACTGGCGACGCGCCATCAGAGATGAAACGCTCAAATGACACAAATGGCTGCGATCACGGAGGTCTCAGATCAAAAATAAACAAGAAAAATGCGAGAGAAAAAAATGTGGTATTTCTATAGGCTGTCCTGTATCCTGTTACAGGGCAACAAAGTGTGACACCGCAACAAATTGACCAGGGGCGTTCTAATCACAAAGCTCTGACTCGTGTCCATCACCTCCAATTACAAAGCACCGCGGCGACGCTCGACTATGGCCGATCGCATAGAGGCAAAACCAGCTCACGAGAGAAATTGGTGTCCAGAATCAACAGACAACACCTAAAGCAAAAACGCTTGGGAAAAACATTTAGTAAAGTGCAGTCCGCGCCTTGGATCAGACGAAGGTTAGCAAATCTAAACAACTACGTAGAAGATTTAGAAGACCACGACAAGGACGAAGAGCGGATTCAATTAAGCATGTGTAACGATGAATATAGAAGCAGCTGCGTCAGCGCGAGTGGTGCTACAAACATACCGTGAGTGTTTTGTGAGACGGGAGTTGCTCAAGCGTTTCGGCGAATAACAATACATAGGTGATGCCGTATGTACGTGTCCCTGTCTTTTTCTAGCCCTGTGTTTGTAATGATGGCATAGTGGATACCGTTAAAGAAATCCAGCGCATAATTTCTTAAGAGAACACGGATTACTTTTAATAAAGTTGGCCGTAGTATGTGTTACGACTCTTTAGCTCGAATCGCTAGCTTTACTGGTGCCGTAATATGGGCATGTATTCCAAGTAAAAGTTAGTAGCTCATTATGTGTTTATAAAGAGCTCGACGTTATCAGTGTTTGCAGGCCATCGGCGCATCGGAACCGGCGCATTAGAACCGGCAAAACGTAACCTCGAACTGAACTTGTGCGATCCGAGCCAAAGCCGCTTTCAACCACTTCCTTGGCTGCCGCCTCGGCAGCTCTCTACTAGAGTAGTTCATATTGTGAAACCTCATTTATTTTTAACCCCCTTTCACCCATAGTAAATATAATAAAGGAATGGGTAGATAGTAGTGCATTCTCTCTATTCTATTAAGACATCTGTGCTCCCCAGTTTTATAATACCCCAATTATAATCCACTTCGGCACTCACCCTGTCAGAATTGCAAACCATAAAAGTCACCAATTCAAAAGTGGCTAGTCCAGGGCTTGAACCCACGTTTTGTTATGCCTTTGCATTAGGACACACCATATACGACTCTCCACGGCGATTTACCGCAGCAGAGAGCGATGAGGAGGCACTCGACGGGCAAAGAGAGCGGCCTGTTGAGATTGTGCACTCAGTGAGCAACTATGCGCGAGATGCGTACGGCGCTTATGCTTAGGTGGTGTAGGGCGAACTGCTTGTCAATGATTCAAACGGAGATTCTGCCCGCTACACACCGGGCGGGTCAGACGTTATAGTTATTTTGAAGCATTTATGTGCCCTTTAGGGCTTCTCTACTGTGGTCTATGTCTTTCGATGGCGATATTGGCTTTGTGACGCGAATAAATCTAATATGCTGATGGTTTTACAGACTCCACTTTTAACACATTGATTAAAAAATACACACTTTTCGGCACCCAAATTAAGCATATATATATATATATATATATATATATATATATATATATATATGGGAGCGGGAGTAACTATGACTCTCTTACCGGCCTTGGTCTGCTGGTGTGCGACTTACGCGCGCTGCGGGGACCTTCACTGGCCCACATGTAAGTTAGTCAGACGGTGTAAACTCCCTAAAGTAACTTTCCCGAGGTCACTTTTGTTGGCGCGGGAGGCAAGGCATACGATATCGGTTGGGTGGCAACGAATTTATATTGTCATCCTGTCGTGGCCTATTCGAGGGCTGTTAAGGCTATTTCGTTAATACGGGGAAAGTGTTCTGCACACGGTCCCCGGGCTACACGGTTAATGCCCCGGGCTTTAGCAACCTGGGAGTACCGTGTGGGACGCCTGCTGCCTTGGCTTAATAGGCACAAAGAAAGTGGCCGTCCGAAAAATGGCCGTCCACGCGTTCGACGTTACCGAGGACTGGGTCTCAAGTCGAGCCGCAAGTCTACTCAGACAGCTAGAGCCACCCTTGGAAATTTAGGCTCGGTTGCAGATGCGTTGAAAACTGTGAGCCCTGATTTGGCAGAAGCTATTAAAGTGGTGACAGAGGTACTACAGCCCTTGTTAGCTCTGTTACCACTGGCGAAAAAACTCAGAAAATGCTCATAATGCCAGACAACACCTTATCATCGCAAGATCCCGCAGTTCCTTCATCCTCTTCAGCTAGCCATAAATCCGATTGCCCAATATGTCGAAAGACATTTACTTCAAGGGGCTTACGGAGACACATAAATTCTATGCATCCAGGATCAAACGCCTATAGGCAGCCTGCTACAGAAGACACGCGTGTACAACTTTCATACATGACATCTCATATTCAGTTTGTTTTTAAAAATGTAAGGATGATACGTATTATACCCAAAACAGCAAGAAGGATTGTGCTAGAATGCCTTGTGAAGGTCGTCAACGATGTAGTAACCTACAATCATGCTTCAGCATGGTTGTCTTTACTATCGTTTGGCCCTGTTATACTTCGCCTTCCTAACGTCAAGAATGAGTCGTGTTCGCTGGCAGACATTATACGCTCAAACCTTAGAGACTTTGAGAACGGTCTCAGACTCGACGGATTGGCCGGTCGAGTCGGCCACCAGAAACACAGAAAAATTGGCACTTCTGAAGAAGACCTAAAAAGAAGAGTGGTTGCAAAGTTAACCGATGGTGATGTGTCGGGCGCTGCAAGACTCATAAGCTCATGCGACACGTTCGGTGTCGAGTCCGACCACGTAGAAGCTCTACGTGACAAGCATCCCTGCGCACCAACGGACTTGAGGTGGACAGATCCTCCTGCCGAAGCGTCCCCCGCGCAAAGCTTTCACGTATCAAGGGAAGATATTTACCGCGCAGTAGGAAGCTTTCCTAGAAGCTCCGCTGCGGGTCTTGACTTCATTCGACCAAGGCTTCTGCAAGATTTACTTTCTCGAGCCATGGGTAAACGAGCGGAGGCTTTGGCCGATGCACTTGCCAAACTAATTGAAATTTTACTACGAGGAGAGCCGCCAAGAGATCTCATACCAATCATATTTGGAGCGAGGTTATTTGCTCTGAAAAAAAAGGACGGCACAACCCGCCCTATTGCATGCTCATCTACACTCCGCAGGATAGCAGCAAAGATCGCCTGTTGGAAAAATTCGTCGCAAATTGAGGAAGCAATAGGTGACCACCAGCTTGGCTTTGCTGCTAGAAGTGGAACAGAAGTAGCGATCCATGCCGCACGAGCCTATCTTGAATCTAGGTCAGAAGACATAGTCATGGTCAAACTAGATTTTCAGAATGCTTTTAACAGCGTTCGACGAGACCATCTTTTAAAAGCTGTTGTATCCCATGCGCCTGATTTATACCACTACTTTGTGCAGGCATACAGAAATCCAACTCAACTGCTGTTGATGGACCACGTCATACTCTCACAGTCGGGCCTGCAGCAGGGCGACCCATTAGGGCCTCCACTGTTCTGCCTCGCCATCAAGGAGCTAATAGACTCTCTCGAGTCCCCATTTAATGTATGGTACTTAGATGATGGCGTGTTAGCCGGTGACCCTGTAACAGTGGCCCGCGATATTCAGAAAATACTGGATTTTGCAACAAAAAGCGGGTTATGCCTTAACCCACAAAAATGCGAACTCTTCGTGTCGGGATCATCAATATCCGATTCCTCGATCAGACTGATAGCCGACCTTCTTCCAGAATGTATCAGGACAAATAAGGCCAACCTTACCTTATTAGGCGTGCCACTTCTTGACGACGGGAAGGAAGGACAGTTATCTGGCTGGGTGGATAAGTTAAAATCCTCCTCAAGCCGCTTAGGTCTTTTGGGTGCACACAGGGGATTGTTCTTACTAAGGTCTTGCTTCTCGACAGCACGGGTAAACCACCTGCTTCGTGGGATTGACCTAACGCAAGATTTAAATATTCTAGAACATTTGAACACCCACACGTTGAACTCCCTGACTTCCTTACTTAACCTAAGTTTACCAGAGACAGCCCGCAGACAAGCCCTTCTGCCAGTGGCAAAAGGAGGCCTAGGCATTCCAGACGCTGTCTTGGTCGCAGGTCCCGCGGTAGTCGCTTCAATGTCTAGTACCCTGCATAGGGCGTCGAAGATACTAGACTTCCCAGCCGTCGAGCGGTTACGTTGTCTACTAGAAGATTCTAAGGAGTGTCTCTTGGCACGCACTGGAGCACCCCCTCCAGAAGAACCTACTTCCCAGGCAAGCTGGACCGCGCCGTTGGAGGATATACAACTCGCCAATCTTTTTAATTCAACAGAAGACGAGGTGGAAAAAGCACGGCTCCGAGCAGTTTCATCTAGTGGTGCTGGTGCATGGCTCAATGCCCTACCGAGTGCTCCCGTTGGAACTCTCTTAGATGACTTTGTCGTCAGGATCTGCGTTGGCCTCCGCCTTGGAGTCCCTCTAGTCAAGGAACATGTGTGCAGCTGTGGCGAAAAGGTCTCACCTCTTGGTCACCATGGCTTATCTTGCATCCGCAGTTTAGGCCGTAGGACGAGACATGCTGCGTTAAATGATACCCTAGCCCGTGCTCTAAGGTCTTCCGGCTACCCTTGTGTTCTCGAACCCGCAGGCTTGTACACAGACGACTCTCGACGACCTGATGGGATGACCCTAACAGCTTTTGAAGGTGGGAAGACACTTGTCTGGGACGCTACCGTGACTGACTCTTTAGCACCTTCAATGGTCAGTCACGGCGCTACCCAGGCTGGTTATGCTGTTTCGCATGCGGAAAGAAATAAGTGTCGGAAGTATGCACATATTGGAGACTCTATGGACTTTCGACCTTTTGCCTTTGAGACCTTAGGGGGCCCAGGTAAAATTACTGAGGGAGTTATTACTAAGATATGCAAGTGTCTCAGATTGGCTACGGGAGACCCACGCGCTGGTGATTTTTTTCGGCAAAGGCTATCATTGGATATACAACGTGGAAACGCCACGGCGGTGCTTGGCACCTTGTCCAAGTGGTCTACACCAGGCCTGGACCTAGGACTGATGTAGTTTGTCGTCACGTTCGCTAGGGGACAATTGTTAACCCCGTTAAGAGTTAAATAAATTTATGCAGGTTTAAAGTATATATATATATATATATATATATATATATATATATAAGGCGAGCACTGCCGAGTGTGCAAACGTATTGTAAAGGATTAATAGATCATCACAATATTTTATATATATATATATATATATATATATATATATATATATATATATATATACATACATATACACATACATGAACGATAGCTTACCGAGCAAAATGGCTTAGTGGCAAAGCCTTAGATTTGCATTCGGGAGGACTGGGTTCGAGACCCAGACCGGCCACTTTTATATTGGTTTGCATGGTTTCCAATTTAGGCAAGGTGAATGCCGGAGTGGATTAAAATTAGCCATGGCATGAAAAAACCGTACACGGACAACTGCCTTACGGAAAACCTTAAAAACAATCTTTCTGCAAATAGCCCTTAATTTTTACAATTATTGAAAACGTGCTAATTATGCTAATTTTACGCTTAATGAGGATATTCATTTTAAATAAATTTGCCGGCCGAAGAAAATAAATCCCTGATATTAAATTGATCTTTGTATGCGCCACCATATTTTCTCCATTGGTCGCCATGGCAATACGTGTTTTCATAATAGCTGCAGCACAATGCGCCCCTGATATAAAATGGTGATATGTGTACACACACTTATCAAGCGAATAAATCAATCAATCAATCAAACTACCGAAGTTATTTCCTAAGAGTAGCAGCTTACCCTAATGACGGAACCTGCCTCCGGGAAGTACCCCATGAACGGGAATCCTAGTCGAACTATCTTCTCAAGCCCATCGTAAAAGTCCATGCGAGAACTTTTTTTCTCCAAATCATAGTACAGGGTAAACGGTATCTTAATGGGCACGTGTGCAAAGACGATAAATCCAGTGACTTTGTAGGCGTCGTCGAACTCCGGCGTCGATCTTTCCGCTGAAACTACATTTCAAAACTTTGATACCGACTAGTGCATAATTTACAGATTCAGTTCGAGGTTCATCATTTAACTTTCTGATTTATAGAATTGGAAATTGGAAATTGATCAACATAATTCTAACGTTATAATGTGATGTGTTTACATTATAAAGTTTAGCATGTGTGCAACTACGCGCGTAAAAGAAATCCGAAATATGCAAAAATGTTAGGGTGTTTATAATGTGTGATAAACATATATCCTTTATTAAACATAGGATTTTAACAAAATACATATTATGCGATATTTACGTGTCTGACGCGAAAGGCGCTCTATTCACTACTGGTGATGATGCGGACGAACCTGCCACCGGCCGACATTAAACGCTTTGGGAGTATTGTACAACGATTCTGTTTTACAGTATTGCCCTTTAAAGGTGTGCCCGATTATACTATATTCGCTGTCGTTGTTAGCATCTTCTTAGCATTTAGTTAACTCCTGCTGCAATCTGCCATATATATATATATATATATATATATATATATATATATATATATAATTAATTAATAATAATAATTAATTATATATATATATATATATATATATATATAATTAATGAATAATAATAATTAATTAAAACTTTAATGGAGCAAAGAAAGAAAGCAGCCCTCTCCATAAGGCTGAAGGCCGGTGCAAACCAACGGGTGAAAAGTAGTAAACGTGCGGTTACTATTTGTGACGGAAATGATGATTCGGCACCTGTCGCAGACGTGGCATCCAAGGAGATTATGGCGGCATCATCCCCAGCGGCCGCCATGAGCGAGGCTGGCACATGCAACGCAACGTGCAAGGCTGTTGAATCGGCGCTAGCTCCGGCACCTACTACAATGGAGACAACAGACTGCACCACGAATTGCACGGTGACAGGTGCAGGCGGATCGGGTGCGCCGACTGGAGGGGCTTCAAGTGGCCCAAACGTTGCTGACCAATCAGATAATTCGAATGGCTGGAATCTGGTTGTCAATAAACACGCAGCTAAGCGTATAGACAAAGTACAAGGCCAAATTCAGGCTATACGGGAAGGCGTAATCAAGCGTTCTAAGGGACTTTTTCGAGTTGTGATTGCACGCCGGTCGGAGAGCTTGATAAATGGGGAGCCGACTACTTCGCAAGTACCTTTTGCGGAGAAACTATTGCCCCTCTGTAGCGAATTGGCCAGGTTATTTCCTTCAGCCAAACCTGAATCCAAGGCTGGTTTTATCAACTTGTGGTTTAATACTGCAGATGAAGCAAAGGAGGCAGTAAAGATTGACTCAGTCTTGGGCATTCAAGTTACGGCCAAGTGCCACGATTTGGCCAGCTACTGGGCAAAAATTAATGGTGTCGATCGCGGATTTGGCGACGAGGACATTCTAGAAGCTCTTCAAGGCGCTGGCGTTGTCTCAGCCAAAAGGGAGATAATCAAGCGAAAAACTGGTGATGTACTTTCTAGCATTCCCACGGACAGAGTGCTTCTTCAGTTTAATAAATTACCACCAGCTGAGGTCTTTCTGGCTTTCCGCTCGTACAAGGTAGTGATGTCAGCTGGTACCCCACTCTCTTGCTACCGCTGTCTGAGGTTTGGGCATATGGTGGCTAACTGTCGGAATGAACCTGCCTGTCGGCACTGTGGGCAGAAAGGGCATCTTGCCGCTAACTGTAAGAATGAAGCTAAGTGCGTTCATTGTAAAGGACCGCACTCGTCCCTCTCATCGGCGTGTCCAGTGCGTGCCTGCGAGATCGAGAAACGCAAAGTGTTGATGGAATCTAGATTAGTACATCAACTGGCTGTGGAATCTCCAACGGCCGTCTCAGTCAAGGTGGTCGAATCGGTGCCACTGGAGGCAACGGGTCCTGTAACAGAAAGTCCGCAAGATGATTCCAACTTGGCTCAAACTTCTCGCCGATCATATGCGGCCGTGGTGAGATCAGTAGTGGTCGACTCGGCTTCGGGATCCGAGGTACGGGTGAACTTACCCGGTGCAACAGCTATTCCGAAAAACACTGCCAAACCGGTTCCCGAGCCTGAAGCTACAGATCGTTCGCGCTCGACGAAAAAACCCAAGAAGTCCCCTATAAAGAAAGCTGTAGGTAGCGAAAAGTTATTGACAACGGTGATTGCGCCTCTCAAAGATATCATAAAAGTGTTTAGTCCAAGAGCGGCACAATGCCTTCAAGAGCTCGTAGATCTCTTAACACCGATGCTAAATGCTCTTTTAAAGCTAAAGTAGTTAACTCATTTGTTTTATATAACTCATGAATTTTAATTACATTGCTCCGCAGTCTCTGGGGAATATCAGAAAGTGTGTGCTCTGGGATGACATTCGCTTAGGTGTTAATTCATTCGCAGCTATCCATATTAATGCCGGTACTGGTGGTCTGCTAAAGCAGGGGCAGCTTGAATCAATCGCTAACCTTATGATTCGGGATGGCTATGGTTTTGATGTCGTTGCCATAAGTGAAACTTGGCTAAAAGACTTGGACTGTCCCACTCACGGAATTAGTGGCTATAACTTTATCACTGCCTGCAGAAATGATCGTCCTGGAGGTGGAGTCGGAATTTTTGTAAAAAACACTTCTGCAATACTCTCCTTTAGATCCCTTTGTAGTCCCGATGGTCATGTCCAAGCGGTTCGTATTCATGTAAAAAACGATCGAGGGTTTGAGGGGTTTATAATAGCTTTTTACTCATGTCGTGTTAGTCACAGTGACGTGCTGCTAGATACCCTTGAAGCTTTATTGCCGCGAAGTAGCAACCTGCCTTGCATGCTAATGGGGGACTCGAATATCAATATTTTAGCTAACCCTCCTCCTATGAAATATCTATCTTTTTTTATGGCGAGGGGGTTTGTTCACACAATAGATAGGGTAACCCGTCCCAGCTCAGCAACCTGTATAGATCATATCGCTATAGCTAATTGTTCTGTTTTTAGTTCTATTGAGGCAGCTGTGTTAGAGACCCCATTATTTTCAGATCACTATCCGATCATTATCTCTGTCAACGACGGTCAACCCGTTTCGGTTGTACCTGGGAGGGACATACCCATTTTGCATAGGCGGCATGATCAGAGCAGTATTGATGTATTTTTTGACTTGGTACGGCGGGCCTCCTGGATCAACGTCTATGAAGCTTTAGATGTAGATTCAGCTTTCGAAGCGTTTCGGGCTACCGTGAGCAAGATTTATGACAAAGCATTTCCTAATATTAGTCTGGACGGTCCTGGTTCTTCTCGAGACAGCCACACATTCTCTTTTTCCCCGGGGCTTTGTCGGTTGAGGCACACAGTGAACAAGCTTTATCGAAGGCATCGTAAGCACTTGACGCCTGAGACAAAAAAAGCGTACTCATGCGCTCGAAAACGGTATTTACGCGCTATTTGCCTAGCCAGAGAGGCTTTTTATAAAAATCGGTTTAATGACATTAAATCGGACTTGCGGCGTTTGTGGAAATATATTAACAAAGCCTGCGGTAGAGAGCTTTCTAAGGCAGAGCTTCCATCAGTCTTAACTTCCAGCACGGGTCAGACGATTAGTGAACCAAAGTCGATCGCCGACGAACTAAACCTACATTTCGCTACGGTTGGATATAAAACTATAAACTTGTTAAATCCGTGTACTGATGGGCACGGCCTTGACGAATTATGGCCAAAGGAGGCTAAATCATTTTCGTTGCCTCGGGTACAGGCCTCTGATGTTGAGAGTGTGATAAGGAACTTGAATGCTAGCTGGGCTTGTGGAATCATAGGTGTTCCGGCTAAATTGTTAAAAATAGCTTCTTCCGTTATTGCAGCTCCTTTGGCAAAAATAATTAATCTATCTTTTCAACGCGGCTACTTTCCTAGATGTCTGCGACCTACCAACGTAATCCCATTATACAAGGGTAAAGGGGATAGGTGTCTTGCGTCCAGCTACCGTCCTATCTCAGTTGTTGACTATATTTCAAAGATCTTTGAAAAGTTAGTGTTACTGAGCCTAACTCGTTATTTAAAGGACATTAACTTCCTTTCATCAGACCAATTTGGCTTTCGTAAAAACCGATCGACAGACTTAGCCCTTGCACATCTGTGGCAGCATGTGGTTGACTCGGTCGAAATGGACCAGCCTTGTTTGGGCGTGTTCCTGGACGTGGCGTCTGCCTTCAATTGCCTTGACCATGGATTGTTTACCCAGATGTTGACCCACTTGGGCTGCACGGTCTCTACAGTTAGCTGGTTTAGATCCTATCTTGAGGATAGGTCTCAATCTGTAAAGGTTGGGTCTGTTCAATCTATTTGGCAGCTTGTTGACTTGGGTACTCCACAGGGCTCGGTACTTGGTCCCTTTATGTTTCTTATATTACTGAACTTCATACTCTTGAAAATCAAGCACGATAACCTGGGAAAGGCGATAGCTTTTGCTGATGACACGACAATCTTGTTTCGGCTCGACCCGGGCAGCGTTTCTAGTGGTATTAGCACTTCCCTTGAGTTAGTTGAAAAAGTTGTTAAAGTTTTCAATGAGTACGGATTGGTTGTAAATACAAGCAAAACCAAAATCTTAGTATTTCGACCCGCTAGAAGGCTGCTTCAATTGCCCGATAGTTTTCAACTGGGTGCTAATACGGTACATCGTTCCCAGGCGGTGAGGTGTCTCGGTTTGGTATTGCATGAACATTTATCCTGGCATTCTCATATAGATCAACTGATACCAAAGTGTTATGCAGTTATTGCAACTTTGCGAAGATTAAGGCAGGTGGGGGTTCCCGTTGAGGGACTTTTAACGGTCTACAAGGCCCTGTTTCTATCTATTTTATGTTATGGTGTTCTCTTGTGGGGTGGTGGGTACAGAGGCATTCTTCGAAGGGCCCAGGTGATTCAAAATGATGCACTTCGCGCCATCTTCTCTAGACGGCGCTACGAGTCAGTTAGTGATCTGTTTGCTGCTTATGACCTTTTACCAGTCTCAAAAATATATTTTCTTAGAGTGGCCACGCTTGCCTACAAAACCTCTCGTGGTTTACTACCGGAGGATATAGTATTTCCCTTGGTACCTAGGCGAAGAAGGCAACTGCGTAGAGCGACAGTATTTGTGATACCGCGGACCAAAAAGAAACTTAGGTCTCATTCCCTATTGTGTCGGCTGCCGCATGTTTGGAGCGCTCTACCAGGACGCATACGATCTCTCTCCCCTGTGAGTATATTTGTGCGGGAATTAAAAAAGTATCTTGCTACCGGCTCTGGTATAACAGATCGGTGAGGGTATTAGCAGGCGTTGTGAAGTGAAGAGTTGTGGAGATGGAAATTGATTCATGAGTTATAGGAGCCACCATACAAAGGGTCGGCAATACTGTTGTGACGAGCGTATTTCCTTGCTACAATGTTGAGTCACACTGATGAACTGATCACCGGTTTACTGTGTACACACCTGTATATATAACCATGTGACTGTGTAAATCACTCTGTTTTATGAAATGAATTTTTTTTTCTCGAAAACTTAAGCATTTGTAATGCAGTTTCGCAAATAAACCACGTTTTGAATCTGAATCTGAATCTGAAATATATACAAATATATATATATATATATATATATATATATATATATATATATATATATATATATATATATATATATATCGCGTATTTTGAGTGGATTAACACGGAATTCGTCACAGACCATCGTGAAGACTAGTGCGACTGACCTGCCGAACAACACCTGGCAGTTCAGCATATATTGCTGGGTATTAGCAATATATAGTTAAATCGTGTGTGTGTGCGTTCGTTCTCGTGGCGATCTACCATTGCGTGTAGATCGCTTGTGTTTTAATATCTATAACACAGTGAGTTTTTAGTATATGGTTGTGGATGAGTGCCCAATAGATAGAGTTTTTAACGATAGTTCCGAAAATGGTTCAAAGTGAATCTCTTGGTAACTACTGAGGAATCCGCACTTTTATAAGCTTATATCCCAATTGTTTACATTCTATCCCAGACAGGCGCTTCGGCGGTCTTATGTGTCCCGTACAGCATATCGTACATGACTGTGTAGGCACGGGATGGACGTAAACAGGTATTAGAGTAAATAGAGAGTGCCGCGCAGGGCATAATAACCCTAGAAGCGATGATGGACAGGCAGACAGCGCAGGAGCGAGCGCAGAGGGAGGTTCTAAGTCGGAGTCTCCCGCGATGCAAGCTCACGAAAAGCTCTATGAGGATAGCAAGGATGGAAGTCAGGGTACTCTGCCATCTAGGATGGCTAGCGTGTCTACGGAGCGCGAACAAAGTTGCGCGACAACTTCTGGATCCAAGAGAAGAATGACAGAGGGTTCGCCGGAGGGCGCCGAGGCGACCAGCGGAACCCCTGCACACATACTTGAACTAATCAAGGAGAACAGAGTGACAAAGAAGAATAAAGGATCATCAGTGCAAACAAATGACGTTCCGGCAAATGTCGACGAAGCACTCGAGAAACTTGATAAAGCTGCAGGTGTGCTCGCAGAGTTGAGACGCCTGCACCCGACAACGTCGGGTGATATTAACAACGCTATCAAGAGATTAGAACTGGTAGCCTGGTGGGCATGCGAAAAAGAAAAGGAGAGAAAGATTAAGGACTTTAAAATAATTAAAAGCTTATGGGCAGAGCAAGCACAACTAAAAGCGCATAACGCGGAGCTCATAAATAAGCTCGAGGAAAAGAAAAACTCCCTGAAGAAGACAACGCAGACTGGCAAGAAGAGTACGCAAAGCTCGTTGAGGCATGCAAAGAAAGGGACAAGAGGCTAGCTAAAACCAAGAGCATGCTGGACGAAAAGGACAAGGTGCTAGTAGAATACAAGGCAAAGCTTGAGGAGGCAAGACGACTGCACAGTTTGAATACTTACGCAGGCGTATCGCAAGAAGTGCGTTTCACGATAGATAGACCAACGCGTAAAAGGTGCAACGGGGAGATCGAAGCAGAACATCTAAAACAGCTGAAAGACGTTGAGGTAGCAGATCGTTGAAGCCTTAGCAGCGAATACAGATGAAGACTTAGTAGCTCTAATATCCAAGGAGTGGCCAAAAGCAACCCTCCAGAGTACAACGCTGGTCAAAGAGACATTACCGAAGTTAGAGAGATCAGAGCCATGCTTGTGGCACACGGATCAGCCAAGGATAGGGAAATTGCGAATAAACTTTTCGCGCAGTACCCATCAATCGGGGCCGCTGTGGATATGCAGCCTGGCAGTGTCGCGGTACTAAGAAGCAGCGACATGGTGGAAGTAGAAGATTGCGGTAACGGCCAAGAAAAGCATGCTCGCACAGAAACGCAGGGCAAAGCCAGAATACTCGTCGTGGGCGGAGCGGCACAGGCGGACACGCCAAAAAGCATTCTGAATATGTTGGCGAAGGCTATAGGCCGATGTAGAGCGCTCTCGGGCGAAGACCTTCCGACGCTGCATATTTCAGGGGAATGGGAAGTCCCCTTGATCAGAAAAGCAGTAGAAGCTTGCTGCAGAAGAGTAAATGGCAAGGTGGAACTGGCAGTCAGAAAGGGTCTATCCCCTGCCTTGGCACGGAGCACGCCTCGAGGGCGACAGGAGGTCCTAGGACAAAGCACAGTTAGGATCAAGGTCAAGGAAGGGGAAACGCTTGAGGAAACACGTCGACATATCAGCGCATTCGTCAAACCTCAGGAGGCCGGGTAGAGGATGGGCCGAGTAACTGAAACAAAGCACGGAGATCTAATCATTAGGATCTCGGAGACCAGGCCGGGCGGAAGAGCCACCTTCGCGGACGCTATCAGAAACGGTGCCGCGCGAGAGGTCAGTGTCCGCGATACTCAGGGCGCCAACACGACCCTAGTACTGTGGGACGTCGATCCCTTCATGGACTCGGTCAAAATCAAAAAGGAGCTTAGAGACAACCTAGGGCTCCCGGAAGAGGTCAGCATCCGCACGAAAGATCCTAGACGCGGAGAAAAGGGAGGGTGGAAATGTCTAGTCACCCTACCGAGGGCGGCCGCAAAGAGGCTACTGGCCCTAAGGCAGTTTACTCTTGGAAACTATATGTGCGGGCCTGAGAAGTGGATCAACCTCCCCACGTGGTATAATTGTCAGAAAGTCGGCCACCAAGCTAGAGAATGAAAGGACCCCAAGGCAGACGCTTCGAGATGCTTTAGATGCGGAGTAAGCGGCCACATAATCCGAGAGTGCACAAAGCGAACGGCACACTGCGTCGAATGCGAGAGTAACGGACATACAGCCAGTTCCATGGCCTGTCCAAAGTACAAGAAGGCTGTAGAGGTCAAGAAGCAGGCTGCCCTGGACAAGATCACACAGGCTAAAGAGCAAGCAACCAAGGAGAGAGAAGCAGCCAGCCGGAAGCAGCTCCAAAAGGAAGCTCGCAGAGTTGTCACGGACGAAGAAGGATGGAGCACAAAGAGTGGTGGTGCCAGAAACCGTTTGGTAAACGCGACCGCCAACGATGGATTAAAATCCGATACCTTTGGAGCAGGTGATCCAACCACAGCCACAAAATAACAAATCCGATTAAAGTCATCCAGGTAAATTGCAATAGAAGCCGCCACGCCCATACGATGGTGGAAGACATCGCAGCAAAACAACGAGCGGCAATCGTTCTCGTTAGTGAGCCTAATTTTACACTCGGGAAAACTAAAACAGAGTGGATAATGGAGACAAGAAAGGATAAAAATGCGTGCATAATAATCCGGGACAGGTCGATACAACTAAGAAAGCAGGGCGCCGGCAGCGGGTATGCCTGGATCGAAGTAAAGGGGGCAGGCCGAGAATACTCGTGCTATATAAGCCCTAACTGTTCCGTACAGGAGTTCGAAGCATACTTCCGGAGACTTCAATTCTGCCGCTGAGTTGTGGGGGTCAGCCCGTACGGATCGCAGGGGGCAGCTCCTGATAGACTGGATGGCCGCCAACAACCTGACTGTGATAAACGACGGCGCGGAACCGACTTTCCAAAGAAACGGACAAGAGTCTTTTATCGACATCACCTTGGCCAATGAAAACACAGCACGGGCGATCGGAGGCTAGAAGGTTCTCGCAAAAGAAGTCAATCTCAGTGATCACAATTGCATCGAATGGGTTCTCGAGACGGTAACGTCTCAACCACCACGGAAACCAGGTATCCCACGGCGTAAACTTAAGAGTGAAGACGCCTTTAAGAAGGCTTTTCAGGCCGAAATAGCAAATGTGATAGCCTGCAAGACATATCAAGCTACAGGAAAGTGGTTGAAAGGACATGGGGGGTGGCCAGTACGCTAGCCATACATCCCAAAGAACGGGGGTAGTAGAGCCAAATTACTGGTGGAACGAAAGGATCAAGGATGCTCGCAAAATATGCATGAGGTTAAGGCGGAAGCTTAAAGGGGCTAAGGGAAGTGCCAATACCCCTGCGATACTAGCAGAATATCGTGAAAGCCGAATGATATTAAGACAGAAGATAGTGAGAAGCAAGAAAGAAGCTGGAGGGCGTTCGTAGCTGAACTGGACGGCGATCCATGGGGACGGCCATATAAGCTAGTGCGGGGAAGCTTTGCTGAACCAAATGTAGGCATCGCAGCTGAGGTGAAAGAAGAAATATTGCGGAATTTATTCCCACGTTACGAGGACTTCAACAGGAAGATGTACTAGGAGGTGAACAAACAGAGCGCAAACAAGTGCTCAGAAATACCTGAAGTTACAGTCGCGGAGGGTGACAGCCGTGGCGGGCAGAATAAAGACAAGCAAGCCACCGGCGGTAATCCGCTACCTGTGCAAAGAGTTCCCAGACTTCGTGGCAGATGCCGCGACAAAGATGCTTCCTGAGGGGAGGTTCCCGAGAGAGTGGAAGAAAGCGGAGGTGGTATTGGTTCCAAAGGGCAATGGGGGATATAGACCCATTCGCCTTCTGGACTCACTGGTGAAATGTTTTGAGGCAATCTTAAGGAGAGGTTAAGAAACTTCGCAGAGTAAACGGCCTTCTTTCGGACTCACAGTACGGATTCCGGAAGCAAAGGTCGGCCCTTACTGCGATACACAGGGTTATCGCAGATGCTAAAAGGCTACATAGCTCGACACCGCAAACCAGGGACCTGTTTATGGCGGTTAGGCTCGATGTGCGAAACGCTTTTAATAGTCTTCCCTGGAAAGTAATCTTAGATACCCTTCAAAGGAAGGGCGTCCCGCCCTACTTGGTAAAGCTCACATCCAGCTACCTACAGGATAGAGTAATCTTCTGCGCTGGGGTTTCACTCCAGATGACCGCGGGGAGTTCCGCAGGGATTGGCAGAAGAATTAGAGCTAGCCGCTAACAAAACGCTCAAGGCAGTCGAAAGATGGATGAAGGGAGCTGGACTGGAACTAGCTCCTGAGAAGTGAGAGGCAGTGCTGCTCATAGGAAACAAGCACTGTAGAGAGATTAATCTATGACTGCAGGGAACGAGTATAAGTTTCAGCAAGGAGGTGAGATACCTAGGCGCTCGAACTAGACCGTGGACTCACAGGAGTGCCCCACCTGAAGAAGGCTATCACAAAGGCAAGTAAAGCGACAAACGATATCGCCAAAATCCTGCTAATATATACGGACCTAGCAGAGCCTCCAGGAGAAGGTTGGTCATGTCAATGGCGGAATCCATCGTCCTGTACGGTGCACCGGTTGGGTTCAAAAAGAAGAGCGGATAAATACATCGCAAAGGCCTACTTAGAAGAGCCCAACGGGTACCGGCTCTTCGCATTACACAGGCCTACAGGACCGTGAGCACGGCGGTAACTTTGGTTCTGGCAGGGACCCCGCCCTGGGACCTCAAAGCAGATGAAAGACGAAGACTGTGAGAGCGTGGTCCAGATAGGACGACAAAGAAAGCAAAGGAAGAGGAAACGAAAGTAACACTTCTGCAATGGCAGGCGGAATGGGAGAGCCTCAGAAAGGACGAGGCGGGAGCCAAGGTCCGCGATCTGACACCGAACATCGAGAAAACGGCTGAATAGGCCGGAGGTGACATGGACTTTTCCTAACGCAAATAGTCACCGGTCACGGAGATTTCCAGTCCTATTTATACAGGATCGGTAAGGCGCCTTCGGACACGTGCATGTTCTGCACGCTGGGCGTTGAAGATGACGCGGCACATACTCTCCTAGAATGCCCGTGCTGGGAAGAGGCTAGACGTAGGCAAGCAACAGAGTGAGAGATAGTTGGACGAACGCGGGTGCCTAGAGACCTAAACACCCACTCGTGCTCCCGAGAGATGGGCTAGTCCAATTAATGGATTTCATTTGCTCGGAACCAGCAGCATGGACCCTTGGAGCAGCGGTTTCACGAGAGGTGCTGACGGAGAAGAACCTATGCGGGACGCAGAGAAGAGCGAGTTACGACAGGATTAGCGCAAGAAGAGGAAATTATTCTCTCTCGTCACAAGGCACGCCAGCCGGAGAGCAGACTTCGCCAAACAAGCAGGCAAACCTGATTAAATAGTCCGGATGTCACTCCACGGCCCATAGTACTATTAAACGAAGATCTGAGCTGTGTCAAGGGCGTTATGAGAGGCAGGTTTTAGTGGGTAGGGGTGCGGACCATCGCGCCAAGTCCCATACACCAGAATGAAGATAAGGGGCCGTCTGCCCTCCTCCAGTCTGACGGTGCGTAAGGTAGCATTTCCTCCTCGCGCTGCGCGACTAAACTGCGTTGTTTGTCATGGGCACTAAAGTGCACCGACCAAATTGCACGGCTTTTTATCTCCCTTTCCTACGATTTGAGATTCCAGATTGACACATTCCAGCACGGATTTGTATCTCGACGCCCTAGGTGCATGCCAATTTTAAAATTTACAGACGCCAGTAAATATGTTTACTGTATATCAAACTCGCCAGCGCCGAAAATGCACAGCTGTCGAAAGTATATATATATATATACTTCCACCAGAAGTATGTGCACTCGATAGGGTCGATCATAGGCATGCTATTGACGAGATGAAGACACTAAAGACACTCGTATGGGGCTTGCCGTTTTTGCACAATTGCTCGCTTATCTGTCCACACTACCGTTCGGAGTGAAATGCTGTAAAGCTCTTAGTGAGCCACGACCGGCAACGTAGATCGCCTCACAGGGAGCTGCGTCTCTCCACTGCTATACATAATTCTAGACATATGGGATCATATTCTATCGAATTTGAAATACTTATTGAGCGCTAAAACACCTAAAAATGTACTCTCTTCTGGGCTCTTTTCAGCGCATACCGCGTTTCAGTCCGCTGTCGACGGCATTCGCTGATACAGTGACAAAGGGATGGAGCTGCTCTCTGTTCCAAAATGCCTCACTCTAAAACGGTGCTTCCCGATCTGGACAGTTGCGCGGGACCCTTTGCGCGGATGTTTAATGCCGATGGATCTTACGTTCGCTTCTTACATAATAGATCTAGCCAAATATGCATCCGTAACATGTAAAATATGCATTTCTGTTTTTTTATTATATACGCCGATGTCGCATGTGTGCAACGAACTCACGCTAATAGAAGACCTCGAGCACCGTAAGTTGCCTGATCAACGCGACACGCTCGAAGGGCATTGAAGCATTGAAAGGGCAGAACTGGATGTTTATAACTCAAAATTTTATAGAGGGACCCGCTTTTTCTAGCAGCAGACGAAAGAAGGTCTGCAACAAAAATCGAGCAGTGATATATATTTTGGCACGGGTATCACACGTATTCTCTGTTTCAACAAAAACATTTTCCATTTAACAAATATATGTGACCACTGTGGTGCAATCGATGCCGACCGATTCACGTAATGAGTGAAGGTAATTGAACACTGGCTCTAAACACCTGCTTAATTGATTTGCTTACGGTAAAATGGTACAACTAACAATGTGGATGTACTAATACTAGTGGTGGATAACAACAATAGCAAAAATTACAGGACTTATCTTGTGCAACCCCGCCTTGATACCTAACTAGTCTATGTTTAGTATAGTTTATGTACTATTCCAAATTGTAATGAATTTTTTTTATATGTCTCAATCGTAACCCAGTTGCAAAAAAAAGTGTTTGTGGATGATCGTCAGAAAGCGCTCTCTGGTGCGCAGTAAAATGCAATCCTATAATCAATACATTCGGCGTATGTAATTTTCTTCTTCTGTGTTAAGTATCAATCTGGTCAGCAGAGATTTAACAACTGCTGAAGTTGATTTTTATTGATGGAAGCCGTACTGTTCAGGATTTCCAGGTTCAGGAACCAGGAAACAGGTTATTTACGAAATCACTAGCAATGTGAAAACCTTATTCACTACCTTGTTAAAGCTTTTGTCCTTTTGGCTTCGAGGCTTTAGAATGCCCAGTACCTCAGATTCGCTACCATAGACCCACGATCTGGCGAAGTCCTCTGGCAAATTGTACTTAAACTGCGCTCGTGCGGCTTGGCAAGCTTGTCCATGTGGTCGACCTAGGTCTAATTTTCCAATATCTGGAAGCATGGGTTCGGCTCACGCATCTAGCCTAAAGTAGTTTTAAATCGAGTTCAAAGATATATCCATATGAGATTTGATGACACAAGAGCTCAAGATTACGGCCCATCAAAATCGGTTAACTTTGCCCGTCGGTTCCTGACATAATGCAGTATGATGCCTTATTTGTGAGAGACATTTTTCTTCCAACGAAACCTATTTCTGGCTCATGAAAGTGTAAATACTAAAACTGCCTTAACAGGTAGCCGAGTGTAATAATTTACGAATTTGACGAGAGCTGTTACATATGGCACATATTACAGTAGTGCTGCTTCTGGTCCAACGTAATCATTGGACCCTATTTCCTGAATCGAGTGTGAATTAGCGAGCGTTATTGCCATAATTTTTAATTGCTTTTGGTCCAGTTGGACGGGGCCAATGCAGCAAATCTCTGGTTCCAACAAGATAGTGCCGTAGCCACATAGCGGTAAGACAATTCAGATTTTGAGAATTAAGTGTCCCAAACGAAGATCTTGCGATTTACCGCACTTGGATATTTCTGTGGGTTTCTCTGTCGAGTAAATTGTAAGCGAATACGTACGACTACTAGCGAACTAAACACCAACATTAAAGCGTTTTTTATCGCAAGTAAAGCGACTTTATATGAACATTATTAAAAATTGGGGTGTCCCGTATACAACTTATATAAACCAGAAAAATTACCACCTTATCCAATAGTTTGTTTAATTACAAATGACATTATATTTGTATTAAAATAAAATATTGTTACATGTTCTTATCTCTTTTTTCGTATGTGGCGTATAGGTATCAGGCTATATTGTGAACACCATATATATAGAATAGCCATATTAACTGTGCAATCATAATTTTTATTCTAGGAGGCTTATTTCGTACATTGCAAACACCGCTGCTTCTAAAAAGATATGCCAATGAAAATCGATGCGAAACGATAACCTAAAACCATCTAAAAGACAACAGTGGATAGACGATAATTCTGCACTTACCCCCAAATCCATGCCTAGTAGAACCAGCGCATTCACATGGACAACATCGATGATCGAGCGGCTGTAGTACGTTACTGAGAGATCGTCCTGATCGACTAAAACTTGTCGAGCGAGACGTGCGCGTGGTCCACCTCGTTGTGGGTTGTCTATCGTCACTAACGTCGGCTTGTATTGCAGCCAGCCTTACGCTCAAGCCGTAGAGCCCAAGCACGGCAAATGAGACTCGACGCGGCCTGCACATAAATTTGAGATAGACGATATGTCTCCGCTCTC
>QVRM01002843.1:0-23858 GCA_003439945.1 Dermanyssus gallinae
ATAGGAGCAAAGTCAAATGGCTTTATAGCTCCTAGGATACGCTGTCCATGTTCCTCGTACGCAAACTGTTTGTATTCGGCTCTATAATGTCCATTAACTGGGAATCGGGGTAAGGGGCCCTTGCTAAGCGCAGGAGATTCAAAACTCAGGACGTTTCAGGCAGCAGAACCGCGAAACAAACTAGTAACTAAGAAAAGTCATGCGTAGCGCAGTCTGTCACTGTACTTCTTTCGCTGTGACAAACGTACTTGATTAATCAAGGCTATTTTTTACGGCGTTTACGCAGTGGTGGCTTCTGTATTGCAGAAGCTCTACCAGTTCCTCTTCTTTTCCGTCAGTATTGCCCGAGTCAATACGACACTTAAAGTCACCAGTCACAACTATACCTCCAACCGCACATCTTCATCGAGATGAAATTCCTTCCAAGGAATGTTTCCGTGAAGAGTACATTGCCAGCAGAATCGAGAAAGCAGCCTAGTGCTAGCTCCATGCCCCAGACAACAGTATTTGTCAGTATCCCTTTCCTGTATCGCTAGTCTTAGCTGCAGCGCGCCTAAACTGCACTCGTATCATCATTGTCCTATGCCGTTTGTACCGAGCCTTTCAAGCATATAGGATAGAATTGACCCGAGAATGCGTTGTATACCGACCGCCGCTTTCTAAAGAATGAATTCAGACGAGATTTCTCGATCAATAAATAGACTAGCACACACACGCAGAAAAATAAACACGCATACGTACCTGCCCCTCCCTACAGCATTTCGTATCGTAAATATGCTTGTATTATTTTGCTATTACTCGAATGTTTTGCTTGGAATACCTGCAGACACCTCACTACTTCACGCTAAAACATCTTTTATCAATTTATACGTCTCTTGCAATTAAACAAGGCTCCGTTCAAACCGCTATTCGGAGTAATTTTAACGAATTCCCAGGAACTAGATATTTTTTTACGCACAATTGTGGAGACGGTCGACCCGTAGTGCATGCCACCAAGATGGAAATCAGACTCGAACCATGCTAGTTACTTATTCACGTGCACTTGCGCAGACCTTGTGTCTCTATGGATAACGCCCTGACTGTCGCCGTGCCAGACGCAAAATTCACCCTGGCTAACTAATGGGCTAGTTACAACGCCAAGAATCCAATTTGCGGCGCGTGGTACGGCTTAAAGCCTATAGAGCGCATGCATTATACGTTTGTAGACTTGGGGGGCTGAATCTAGTATACGCTGATCAAAGATTCCTCTTTTAGTTCATTAGCTTTTCGACCAAATTATCTACAAAGCGCTCCTTTAATTCAGGCAACCGACCGTCCTCGTATCATTAGGTATTCTGAATAATGTTCTTCTTTTTTAAGATGACAAAGCGAACACGCGTAGACTGAGTGATCCGAAACATTTGCGCGCACAAGGAAAACAGTTACATCATAGCAGTAGCAGTAGACGACACATACGCTATTGTGTCAGCTGCAAGGCAACATAGGAAAAACCCGCCCTGCTGAACTATGATAGCCGCCGGTCTATCTCAATAGAAAGATGTCTTACACGGTGTCGTAATGACTGGTGACAAAGTGTGGCACAACGAACAAATGTCTCCAACCTAAATTTAAATAGTAAGGTTTTACGCAATGCGCGACATTGTCGTGAGTTTAGTTGGCAAACTGTGCCGGACTAAGACGACACTTTAAAAGCTACAGAGGGTAACAGGGGTAATTGCTGACTAGAACGAAGTATTTGGGTGTTTTTATATTTATGGGCACAATGAGGGGCTGCCTCGAGGATAAGCTCGACTGGTAGCACTCCTCACAAGCCTTAGCGTAGTTAGCTATTCTTAGTTCCCTTTAACCATATAAAAATAATAATAATATCAACTTATCTCTATATATGTATATATACGTATCTACCCAGTATTTACATGCATATAAATGTGATACATGCATATTGTTTATTTCGCAATAACTTGGCATTTTAAGATGGTACTTAATTACAATACAATCGTCATTATATACAATTTGAACACTTCAGCGGCCGTCCCACCTGGCAAGAAAGTGCAAAGACCGCCGATGCGTCTGGCAGCTCGCGTGGTATTTAGCGCATATCTGCGAGCAGAACCGGCAACGACATTGATCGCCAACTTGGTGAAATCCTTGAGCCAAACACACCAAGTGATGATAGCCATGTACAATGTACCTTGTGTACACGTGGCGGCTAGTGCATGCCATTCTACCCATATTTGGGTCTTATAAGGATATCACCTCGGCGCACGACAACTTGCTGACCGGCGCTGAAGCAGCTTGGAGCGGGGAAATTGGGAGCTGTGGAAGAGGGAGATTGTAAGGCTGCTTCCTCGTTAATTCGGAATAGAAAAAAAAACAGGTCAGGCCACTACACACAACTCCTTCTTGCAATCAAATTCGGACAAATGTGGCTAAACATATTACCTACGCATGCTGACAGGATGGAGCAAAGGATTCTGGTTTTAGGAAATCTGCTTGGTTTTGCGCGCGTGGAATGGTTGTGGTCAGAAGGGCGAGAAAACCACCACGATGGTATGGTTCGGGCAAGTAACAAAACGATTGAAATGAAGAAGTACTTGTGGTTGGTGACTTCCTTAGCAGCCGTCACACGGTAACCTGGAGAGGGTCATACATTTACTGGTTTTGGCATCGGCTCAGATTTTTCTATCTGCAACAGCAGCGTGTTTAGGCAGAGCAAGAGCACGGCATTTGCGCGACATGCTCGATCCAACTATTCCTTTTTCAAAAAATCATCTCGTCGAACTATGTATACATCGCAATATACCGAATAGCAAGCGGAAGTCTGCCCCCGTCAGGGGACTAGTTCGCTAGTCATGGTTATCATCTACCGGGGTGTCGCCGGCTCGATCCCTGAAGGTGGTCGAATTTTCTTTGAGCAATGCTCACTGAGAGTAGATGATAAACCATATACCGCTTAGAGTCAACGGCCATGCTGCCACAAGGACTGTTTGGGAAACCCTAGATATCTCAACATGTCCCGCCCTCCGGTGCATTGACGTTATGCCTCACGGCGGATCCAGGCCCGTAGGGGACGGAGGATAATCACCTAAAAAAAAATGCCCTTGCTTGGTCCATGTAAAACGTGACGTAGAAGAAACTGTACAGTTTGTACGCAGTTTACGATTTCATAGTGGTAGAGGGCCTATTAAGTATTCATTAAACAATAAATTGAAACACGTCTCGGAGGAATGGATAGTTGAGCAGACAAAACGATCTATAGGAGCTATGCATAGATGTGGCCAAACGATGAACATTTTTCTCGCGTACCTTGGCATGTGAAAGTTATGTTCTTCTTAAACTCTTTTGAAAGTTATGCGCTTCTGAAACTGAGGTGCAACAAGGCGACTCCACATATCCGGCCCTCTTCGGCCTTGCTATACTAGAACAGGTTTTACAATAAAAAGTAAATCTTATGGGGCTGCTATTTTTACATGCATCTTAAAGGAAACAGCAGTGAAAACGGGAAAACTTCCCAGTGGACACAGATAGATTTAGAATTAGCAAATTGACGTTGTCTGCCAACCCTGTCTGCCATATTGCTTCTTTGAATCCACTCGGATTTCTTACGGAGTCTGTAGTTGAGACATGCGTACAAGTCACCGTAGTCGTTAGGGTAGTTTAGTCCATTCAGTGAGTGCCCCAACCAGCGTACGCATGTTAAAAAGAGAAACAGAAAGTACGCTAGAAAGATTGTAAACCGCGTTGCTGATTTGAGGCTAACTTGGTAACGAGTTCCTGTTCCAATCCGGACATGATTATTCTTGTACCGGGTGGCCCTAAACTGTGTTCTCACATCAACTCCACACGTTGCCTATTAACTCCTTTTGTGTGATGCCAGTATTATTAAACATGGCGCTCCTAAAGTCAAGTCTTGTCGAAGTCTCTCTGCAAGCCTCGTCGAAGTCGGATAGGCTGTAGACTCTAAAGGGGGTATACCCATTAAGCAACGGTATCTTCGTAAGCCCGCGTATCTTCGTAAGACACGCATAGATTAATGGCTTTGTTAGGTATGCTCTTAGATGAGTAAATACGTCAAAATGTTTCCTCTTCATAAATACGGCATGATCCAATCAAATACTTATGTCATGTCGGCTCTACGGAAAAGTCTGACCTAGAGTGTGGCAATGCCATATACAGCAATATTATTATTATTATTATTATTATTATTATTATTTATTACATGTTAAACGATGTTACAGTTGAGAGGTCTGAACGTATTATTGCAAAGTTTTTTAAATAATTAGTTCACTCCATGGCGCCTAAAATAGATGCCGCGTTTCCTCTGCAAACGGCCAAGGACAACGTTTGCCTCAAGAGTTTACCCTCTCTTCGGTCGTTCGTGACCTCCTGAATTCGCTTACTCAAATCTTTGAGAAATGCTTCGGTTCCCTTGCTGATTGGTCCTAGTGTCTCCATGGCAATAGGCACAAAAATATATCTTGTTTCCAGTCCAGCATATTTAAACCGTTTTCTGGCGTCCGCGTGCTTTGCTACCCACCCCGGCTCAACAGAGCTGTGGTGTAAATAGGAAGCCGCGGTTGTGCACGAAACCGTTGCATCCCAAGCTAGGGACTTTCCATGTGACCATAATGCAATGGTCACCCCATTAGGTCTTTCTTCGCCAGCGGACACTAAACCTCTGGGTTCAAGTGTAGATGGTATACCGGCTTTCCTAAGGGACCTTATGATCACACCGTTTAGTTCAGCATGTCTGGACGATCTACCGGCGCTCTTCGGGCAACTTAGTGGGTGTAGGCCACTGGAATCCACCATCTCCCCGCACAGTTTGCACTGAAACGGCTCGCAGACGCTAGCGCCGATTCTAAGTGCTGACATCATGCGGAAAGAGTTGGGTTCCAGCATGGTGCCAAGCTGAGGCGAGGGTAAGATCTTAAGCCAACCCCCACTGAAGTTATTTTGTGCCGCTAAGAATACGGCGCGGTCTCTCCGGGAAACAAGCTCGTCTAAGATTTCTCTGCTCTTTTTTTGCTTTTGAGCTTATCTAGGTTATATTGGCTAGGATATTCTTCTAAAGGGCCCGGGTCTAGCATGTTCTAATAGTGTCCCGTGCTTTACTGGTTTCATATCTTATTTGTGGTCGAACTGCCTCTTCCACTAACGAAGCTGCCACCGGACCAAACTGCACCAGTGAAGCAGCGTAGCAGACCGGAGCTAGGTCAGTGGCACTCCTTATTCCAAGACCACCTTCACGTATCGGAAGACTTGCTCTCTGCCAGGTGTTCTCTTCTAAATTATGTTTAGGACTTCACTAAGTATGTCTCTGCTGACGTCATCATACGCCGTTAATTCTTCGGGGCACGTCAAAGCAGGGTATGCACGCAGTATATAGTTAAATCTTGAAGACCCTAGGCTATATCTCCAAATGCACAGCGCAGCCTGAGGATGCAAGCGTGTCAGTCGTGGACGAATTTTGGTAAGGCTTCTTTTTTCTCAGAGAGTGTATGCGAAATTCCGTCTTGCTTTACGGGGGCCCCCAAAACTTCTAAGTTGTTTAGCTCTATACGCGTGATGCCAGGGAGTATTTCTGTGATCTTCTGAATTGCTTCCTCCCTCTCCTGAAGTGAGCCCCCGACAGCAGTAATCTCACATTTTGCGGCATTCAGTGTCAGTCCCCCGTCTTCTTCAAACTGCAGCACGCTTCTTAAATCTGTTGCGATTATACTTGCAGAGCCGGCAAGCGTGGCGTCATCTAGATACCACACGTTGAAAGGGCTCTGTAGTTGCGAAACTAAATCTGATATACCGAGACTAAATAGAGCAGGCCCTAGCGGGTCACCCTGCTGAATGCCCGCTTCCAAACGCAATGTTGAAGTGGTGCCCCAGGTTAAGAGTGAAGGACCTCTGTAACTTTGCCAGACCATAGGCAAAAGCTCTGGACTTTTCTTCATCACTGCATCTAGTATCCGGTCTCTTCTTAACGTATTAAATGCATTGCAGAAATCAAGTTTCAACAGAACCTTTACTTGGTCCTCAGTCTCTAAGAGGGCACGTGTAGCATGTACTAGTGCTTCTGCGCCGCCTTTGACAGCCACTCCAACCTGATGCGGCAGAATTGCTGTCAAAATTGTCTTTTTATTTCTCGCCATTGCTATCTTTGCAGCAATCCTACGCAGAGTCAGTCCACAAGCAATGGGTCTTATTGAGTTGTCTTTTTCTTAAGAGCTGTAAGATTTGCACCATAAAGTACTGGTAGACAAAATTTAGGTAATATGCCGTTTAACACTCTGCCCAAGAAAATGCTCAGATCATTTAGCAGGCACTCTGACGAAGGAACAGTTTGATCCAACATGTCACGCAGATGACGTGGCCGCAGTCTATCCAGTCCGGCTCCGCTTGCAACAGGGAATGAGCGAATTGCCTCTAAGATCGCCGAATTTTCGACGCTCTCGCAGTATCCAACTGCAGGTTGTTCGAAGGTTGCTAAGCGCTCCTGGCAGACGGCCGGTAGTGGCGGGTGTTTGTTTCTTAATTCATCATCGTATTTATTTCACTCATATTGAGTATGCATATAACATGAACAATTATACATATTATATAATTATACACTCAGCTGCTCGCGGCATGTTATTCGAGAGAGGCAGTGAAGTGATCTCTTCGCAAGGGCCAGGCAGGCAGATGCATGAAACTTAGTACACGCCTGAGAGCATAGTTGACAGACGCACTCGGTGTACTCTTCGTGGAAGCTCGTATTCGAACAAACCAGGTGATGATAGCCATGAACTATGTATCTGGTATAGACGTGGCGATTGTCACACGCAAGACCAGACCAGAGGTGAGAGGCCCTGAAAACATCCAGGTCTCTGACCTCTCGTCGGACTTGTTCAACTTTATTTTCCCATTCCGAGATAAAGCTCTCGAATGGTACTGTACGCGGCGTCTTCAACCTCAATCGAATTATCTCAACAACTGGTGCACAGCCTGACATTAGGTACACAAAGCGGCTCCCTGCCCGCATTGACAGGCAAAGTACTCGCTTCATGTACATTGTAAAACACCTTTCAAGCAAACCAAAGTTTGAGTGAGGTGTTCCCATACTCTGTCAAGACCATACATCAGCGCCGGAACAACCTTGAGGTAGAAAAGCGCCACTGCCGTCGGGACGGACAGTCGCCGGACATCGCCTATATCTCCATAAAGATAAATGAGGGCTGTGCGCGCTGTCTCGACGATGTGAGCAGTGAAGGTCGTCCCAGTATAATGAAGCCGAAGCCCCAGATACCGGAAAGAGTTAACGAATTACAAGGATTGGCTGCCGCAACGTATAACGTCTTTAGCAGACAATCGACCTCCTCTTCTGAACTTCATAGCCTTGATCTTCATGGCGTTTATTTCCAGTCCTCTTGAGACAAGGAACACCTCCGCCAGAGAAGTGATGCGCTTGATGGCACCCAGGTCGTGATGAGCGACCGCTATGTCATCTGCGTACATCACAACTGTGACCTTCTGGAACTCTTGTCGAATATAATCAACAAAATCGGCAAGCAGAAGAGTGAAGGAGACGCAGCTCAATGGGTTGCCTTGCGGGGTTCCCACATTTTGCCTTACCTGCAACACTTCCTGCTCACCTTGTACCAGTAAGGTGTCCTCATCAAAGAAACTGGAAATTACGCTTAGAAGAGAGCCACCAATCCCTGCGTATCGGAATGACTTCACCAAGAGATCTCGAGGTGCTTTGTCGAAAGCCTTGACGCAGTCTATAAAGACTGCATACAAATGGCCTCCGGGCTTTGCCACAGCTCGCTCTATCTCTGACTGAAGCATATGGATTGCATCACGCGTTCCTCGACCTCTTCGAAAGCCGAATTGCTCCGGTGGAAAGGTCTGGTCGACAACGGACTTGATCCGTTTTATAACCAATTTGCAGAAGATCTTCTTCAGCGTCCTTTCAGACACTATACCGCGGTATAAATTTGGGTCTCGTCTGTCATCACCATGCTTACCCTTAAATAAAAGAGAAAGCTCGCAAAAGCTCGAGCACCCCACGGTGGGCGAGATAGCAAGCCTGAGAAAACCACTGTCGTGATCTCCTCTGCCCCGGTCTCTTCCACCTGAGTGCACTTCTCATGGTTCTCTCTAGCAGTTCACAACAAGTATCCACATCACAGCTCACCTCGAGGCTATCAACCTCTAATAGTGAAAAGTCAACACGCCTCGTGGCAACCAGGTGTGGGTCGCCTTGCTGCTTAAACCAGATATCTGGAATATTTGCGACTGCTGACACCTGTAGGTGCTTCCTTGCAGCCACCTCGAGAACATCGAAGCTTTTAACTTCGCCATCGACAAGGTTGTGAAACAGTAGGTCAATGGTGCTGCTTCCGTTATGACTTATATACGTGTGGTCTTCGCGTGCATTTGCACATCTCAGACCAAAGTATTCCATCAACTGGAGCAGCACCTCTCCTTTATCGTTAGTAGCCCCACCATCAATACGGGCATTGAAGTCGCCACCAACGATGGTTGGCATAGACAGGTCGAAACCTGATATACCGGAACTCACCGTGTCAGCGACCTCAGCTGAGTCAAGATGTGGGGGGAGGTAGAAGACGGCTATGTTCACCCTCATAGATGAGAGACCCACATAGAAATCGTTCTTTCTCACACATTGCGCCGGCGGTAAACGTTTATGTAGGTAGATTGATAATCCACCCACTGGTCTACCACGGCCTCCAGCAGGTAGAACCGCCAGCTGGTGGAACCCTCGCATATTATTGATATGCAGTTCCTCCTCTGGTAGGTCTCCGTAAGGAGTGCAATATCCACCGACGTAAGCATGTCAACTGGCGCTAGGTCCATTGCTCCTCTTAGTCCCTCACAGTTCCAAAGAAGCAGCCGCAGAGACCTAGTAGTCTCCACGTTAGCATCTTTAGATCTGTTCAGTCACTTGCGAAGAGCCGGACCGCCAGGCACGATAAAGCATTCCATAACCATTTTCTCGTAGGGAGCACCACCAGCCCAACGACGAAATAGGATACCTTTTGGCCAGATTTCACTCTTGCTGCACTTTGCGTACTCGCCGTCACCCAGCACTACACAGAACACGGCATCATTTCCCTGCGTCCGCATTTTGAATACTGCCTTTACACAAATGCTCCTGTTAACGAGCCATGTGTGTAGGTTGACAGCTGACGTTTTCGCCGCCAGCCGTGCTACTCTCAGCGAGCTGAACCTGCCTGGCCCAGCATACACTTCAAGATCTCCTACTCCAACAGCTGCACTGCCTTTCTGCATACGATGCTTTGTTTTGCCGCTCCTCCTCCGTTGGACGGTGACAAAACCATCGTTGTCTTCCTCGCCTTTCCTCGCCTCTGCGGTTGTCTCCGTTGGCAACGTTGCGGCCGCTGCCGCTTCCCTTGCCGTTGGCGTGTTGTCATCCTTATTTTCTTCGAGGGTAGTGGCGGTGTTGTTGTTGCCGCCGCTACTGCTACCGCTGCTGTTAAGACCAGCTGCTGTAGCACTGCGCTTGGCGCCGCAGAGACTGGCCTTGCCGTTCTCTCCGGTGGCGCTGTCGTCGATCGGCTTTGTTAGTACAAGCAGATCTCCGCCTTCCGTCAACCGTGACTTCTTGTTTTTCCGCGCTTTCCGTGTTCCGTCCGTTTTCTTCACGCTAACTTTTTCTTTTAGCGTGGAGTTTAAACACCCCTCGATGGTTTCAGGGTGCGCAAGTTGCTTCAGGGGAGCCGCTTCATTGCTGGCGACTTTTTGCTGGAGCTCCGTGTGTGATGCCCACAGCTTCACTAAGTTCCACTGTAGCACACACAAACGTTCCTTCATAAGGACAAAGTTGGGTTCCACTGATTCACAGGAACCGCACGACAGGAACTGTGTGTCCTCGGGGGGTACGGGGTTTAGGCACCCCGTGAAACACAGTAGAGCAGCCTTGGTTACAAATAACCAGTTGTTCTCCCGTTTTAAACGGGAGCGAACACTTTGCACATTCGAACATCACGGTAGCAGACGACAACGTTTCTTAATTCACGCTCTGTGCGAGAGTTACGTGGTGCAAATGTGTCTGACGACAGCAGGGCTCTAGCGGCAGAGCGTACATCGCGCTCGGCTAGTTTTCTTTCAGCTATAGACACGCTCTGCCGGTCTCCAGCTAAGGCGTCTAGTCTATTAATTGGGGTCTTTGGAACTGTCTGCAGAAGACTTTCCAGACTCTTTTGTCCGAGCACTGACACATTGTCTTTGATTATTCTGGTTAGTGTGGCTTCATGATTTTTTCTATGCGGTAAGGCCAGCATTAAAGATGGAGCAGACATTAGGCTATTCCAGCTTTCAAGATCCAGCTTTGAGTTGAAATTATTCAACGCCTTTGCGAAAGCTGCGGCGCAGGCTTCTCTCGCTCCCTGAGGTATGACCCTGGCAATTTTGAGATCTCGACGTGCCTGCGCTAAGGTTTGAGCCAGTGTCTCTGGGTTGGCTAATGAGGAATCCATAGGAGAAGTATGATGAGGAGAAGGCGTTTTGGATGAGTCAGTCGGTTGTGGTTGAAAGGGTCTTAGATGTTGATTGCGCAGAGAGGCCGGGGGGTCTAGACGTGTTATGTGCGCCCGCAAGCCCTGTGAGGTTCTCAGGGCGCGACCGCAAGTGTGTGCAGGTGACCATCGCAAGGGGTCTGGGATAGTGGGGAGTTCAGTCTAGAGTCTTCATCTGTTTTGGATCCGTCGGGATGGGATGGTTGTGAAGTCATTTATGTATGGTCCTTATCGATACTCGTGTTTTCCGTTTGAATCAAGGGCACTTCTTTGGAGCCATCTAAGACGGCTATAATAAAGGCCTTTCCTGCCTCCGACTCGAGAAAAGATACAGCTCTATTGAAGTCTTGGTTCTCTTCTAGCCATTTAGACAGTAGGGGCTTAAAGATATTCCATATCTAAAGAATTCCGTTCACGATGTTTGAAGATCTATTAAATGTTTTTTCTTGAGACTTCGGCTGCAGTCTTTCCGGTTGTTTATTCTGTGCTTGCTTCCTTTGGTCCACACTTTTTCTAAATCTTGGTGGTGGGAGGTGACAAAGCACGGTCTCACCGTCTTTGTGCATTATTTGTGTAGGACCCTTGGTTGCTGTAGGTCGTGCGGCATCAGCATAAGACTTCTGTCCATCTGTCGAGGTTTTAGGATTTTTCTCTACGACTTGAACCATTAAAGGAAAATCGTCCTTGACGGGGAGACGGGTGAATACTTTCTCGTAAAGCTTCACTCTTTGTGCTTCGGAATATATTCGTCTTACACCACAGTTGTTATCGTTGGAAGCATGGGTCCCGCCACAGTTGACACAGCGGGCCTTATCATGGCATTCCCATAATTGGTGTCCTGGGCGGCCGCACTTTTTGCACGTAGGTTCACCTTGTTTTTGACAATCGGTAGCCTTATGTCCGTACTTATGGCATTTTAAACATTGCAAAGGAGACCCTGCACATAACGTTACTTTAAATATTTCGTCGACGATGGTAACCTCTGAGACCGGCATGGTATCGAATCTTAGTCGTACCCTCGCGGAGTTTTTCCAGCCCTTCGTTGTTTTGCCTTTATTGTTCTGTGTGGCCACAGCAAATTTTTCCCGTTTTACTTGGCTTACACCCTGATCTTTCAAACATTCAAGCAGATATTCTTCGGTAAACTGGGGATTAACACCGGAGATTCGTCCCCAGAACGCTGACGTATCTTCACAATGAAATATCGATACCCCGCAAACCATTTTCAGCGTTTTTGCAATTGCGACCTGGGTTGGTTCTTTGACATGGATCGCTAGCTTTCCCTGCGCTGTAATACGCGCATGCGCTCCCGGCAAAGATTGCCTTATTTCATTATATATTTTTAGTAGGCTGACAGTCTTCAGTGCGGACGGGTTATCCGGACATTGAAAGATAATCTCGAACTCAGCAAACGCTTCTATTTTAGCGACTCTTCGCCGAATATGTGTACCCGATGCCGCGTTCTCCTTGGCCACTTTCCTGGCCGCAGCCATGACGGCTTTATCCATTCTCGTTGGAACAGTAGACCAGCCTCCACCCTCTCCAGCAGAAACAGCTGTTTCACTCGGTGGACCTGACGGATCGTCCTCTATATGAGAGGCATCTTCACTTTTGAAAGCCCTCTCCATCATACCTGCTAACCAGGCCTCTCTCCGCTGGCTCCCTTTGGTAGCAGCTGATTCTCTTGAAGATGTTTTGGTTCTAAAGCACTTTGCACCACAAATATGACTGCCGCCGTCGCCGGTCCGTCTGCTAGCTGCGCGGCAGGGAAGCGGCGAAGAAGCACGAGATGATAGCGGAGAGTAGTCAGGCCTGCTACAGCAGACGGCGGGTGATCCTGGCCGAGATGTGTAAGGGGAACAACTTGCCGTTGACAAGGCTAACGGCGATTCGGCGCGCTGTGCCGATTCATCGGCGCCTTGGGAGCAGACAACTGGCTGTATTATGGAACCATCTTGCCGTACCTGATCGCCTTCCGACGGCTTATCCAGTATGGACTATGTCGTTGTTAGCTTCGAAAACAAATCAACTTCGATGGAAATGTCAGCACAGAGTTATCGCGACTGTATCAGGATCCAGTCACTGGCTTCACACTCGACACTAGTACGTAAATCCCTTGTAATTAGCACAATTTTTGTCACTCGAACTACACACGTCTTCACTCAAGGCCGTCTAGCAGGCGAAAAAAAAATATATTATTATTTATTTAATATGTCTTAAAGCAATACAGTTGTGAGGTGTGAATGTGTATTCCCATTATTTTATAGTTTCTTTCTTGCTGTCGTCAGCCCATCGCACCTAATATCGACGCGGCGTTTCCTCTGCAAACTGCCAATGAAAGCAGCTGCCTCAGAAAGTCGCCTTCGCGTGCATCTCCGGTGTTTGCTTGTATTCGATCACTTAAGTCTTTAATAAATGTCCTTGTTCTTCTGCTGACTGGGCCCATTGTCTCCATTGCAATCGGAACGAAATTGTATCTAGACTCTAACTCTGTGTATTTATGCCACTTTTCTTTCTCTGCGTGTTTGGCCACCCATCCCGCCTCGGTAGCGCTGTGGCACACATAAGACGGTGCGGCTGTGCAGGAGACTGTCGCATCCCAAACCAGGCATTTGCCTTTTTTCCACGGCGGAATAGTGACACTGTCGGGCCTTTTATCGTCATGAAGTCCTAGGCTGGGTTCCAGCATGCTAGGTATTCCCGCCCTCCGGAGAGCTCTTTGAATCACTGCATTTATTTCTGTGTGCCTGGGAGCCCGACCTTGGCTCTTGATGCAGCTCAACGAGTGGAGGCCATTCTTCCCTACTGGTTTTCCACAGGCCTTGCAAATGTGTGGTTCGCATATCGACCTGCCGATTCTGAGAGCCGACACCATGCGGAATGAGACGTTGTCTAGCATGGTGCCGAGCTGTGGCGACGGGAGAGCCCTAAGGAATCCACCGCTGAAGGTGTCTCGTGCGGCCAAGAAGACTGCCTTCTCCGTAGAAGACCCAAGGCTTTTGGTGATCTCACGGGCTATAACTTTACATCTGTAGTTATCAAGCACCGTCTGCATTACACGTTTCTCCCAAGGACCTGGATTCAACTTCAGCTTGACAAGCGACTCTGCTTCCTGCTTAGCTATGTGCAGCCGGTGGTGAGCACTCGGGTCGACTAGCGCCTCTGCCAGCGGGCTGAATTCTAGCACATACGCTGCGTAACATATGGGTGCCAACTCTACTGCTGATCGAACACCCAGTCCACCTTCTCTTATGGGAAGGCTTGCTCTTCGCCACGTATCGTCCGTAAAATCGATGTTAAGGACTTCACTCAGTATGTCTCTCGTAGAGTCGTCATACGCTTGCAGGGCGTCGGGACATTGGCTTGTCGGTGAGGTGCGCAATGTGTAGTTGAATTTCGGGAAACCTAAACTATACCTCCAAAGACATAGTGCAGCTTGTGAGTGCACGGCCAACAAACGAGGCCGTGTCTGCAGCAACGCCCGGCGTTTTTCTGTTAAAGTCTTGTAAATACTTTGTGGACTAAGTGGAGCCCCAAGAACTTCTAACTCGGCCGGGTTAACTTGCTTACAGCCTGGTAGAACGGCAGCAATGGTTTTGCGTGCTTTGTCTCGTTCCTGGGTGTCCCCCCCAACCGTTATAACTTCGCACTTGGAAAGGTTGAGGATTGTCCCTCCTTCATTTGCAAACTCTATTACCTTAAGTATGTCAGCGGCCACCACTTCTGCCGGTCCTCCTATTGTACCATCATCCAGGTACCGTGCCATTCGTGCCACTAGACTGGAGATTCCCAGACTGAACAAGGCGGGACCTAGTGGGTTCCTTTGTTGCACTCCATTTGTTGATTTAAGTGGCTCTTTGTCACACCAGGATAGAAGTGACGGGTCCCTGTAGCATTGCCATACAAGTGGAAAGAGTTCCGGTACGTGTAGTCTTACTTTTTCTAATATTACGTCGCGTCGCATTGTGTTAAAAGCATTGCTAAAATCTAGCTTCACTAAAACCCGCACAGGACCGTCTGTTTCGATGTATGCTCGTACAGCGTGAATGGCTGCCTCCGCGCCTACTTCTATAGAAACCCCTACTTGCCTTGGTCCTAAAGCTTTTGTTATAGATCCCTTACTGATCGCAATGGCCACCTTTGCTACAAGCCTTCGGATTGTAAGGCCACATGCTATAGGTCTGATTGAACCGTCCTTCTTTTTTAGGGCCGTAAGATTTGCCCCGTAAAAGGTCGTCAGGCAAGCAGAAGGCAGGCTGCCGTTTAGTGCCGAGGCCACCAGAGAGCAAACTTCTTCCAGAAGTCTCCCGGATGAGGGTACTGAGTTGTCAAGCATGTCCCGGAGATGTCGGGGACGCAGCCCATCTAATCCAGGTCCAGATGCTACGGCGAAAGATCGGACGGCGTCACCAACTAATTTATGATATACGATGTGTCATCTTGTTGTTACTGGTGCTTGGAATGGAGGGATCCTAGGCGTTCGCTTGCGTTTGCTAATGGAGGGTGGTGCTTCTTTCTTAACTCCTGCTCCGTGTGATCGTTAAATGGTGCAAAAGAATCGGTCGAAAGAAGGATCCGTGCGGCGGAACGTACATCACCTTCAGCTAATTTGCGCTCTGCCATCTTCCCCCTGTCGTGATCTGTATCAAGTGATGTGTCGTACTGTATAATGTTACGGTTACACTCGTCTAAGAGACTTCCGAGTGTTTTCCACTGCGATTCAGTAACGTTCTTCCTGATTATTTGGCATAATGACCAATCATTGTTTCTCAGTGCTGGGATGCGTAGCAAGAGTATTGGCATTATTAGAAGCTTCTCCCAGGACGCGTTGTCTTTCCTTGTGTTGAAGTTGGAAAGTGCTTCAGCGTATGCTGCGCAGCATATTTTTCTAACTCCTGTGGGTATCACTTTGACTAGTTTAATGTTTCGATGCACCCGGGCCAGGGAACGAATTAGCGTAATTGAGTCGAGGGTCGTATGCGATGGCCTGTTCGGGTCGTCTTGCGCCGAAAGCGACGCAGGCGACGACGTGTCTCTCAAGGGTTGACTGAGTGGAGGCCGGGTATCTGCCGGATGGAGACGTGTCGTATGCATACGCAAGCCCCGGAGTGACCTTAGGGACTTCCTGCATATTTGGCAGGTATATGACTGTTGTGATCGTAGTTGGGGTTGATCGGGGTTTGTATGAGCTGAAGGTAGGGAGCTCATGGTTAACTCGTAGTTTTCTAATTATTATTATTATTATTATTATTATTATTATTATTATTATTATTATTATTATTATTATTATTATTATTATTATTATTATTATTATTACTATTATTATTAATTATTATTATTATTATTATTATAATAATTATTATTATTATTATTATTAATTAGTTAACATTACTATTATAGACATGGTTATTGCATTAATATTCCATGACATTATAATTACATTATTACGAACAATAACATTATATGTTAACACTATCTTATTAATTAACATTATTATGTGGTATTGCTGCTGCTTCTCTAGTGATGACAAAGTGGTTGCTGTGGCTGTTGCGCGATGAGTTGTTGAAATCACTGTTGGCGCCACTTTGTAGATTAGCTGTTTCAACATCCAACTTTAGCTGAGCAGCCATTAGAAATCGAATTTAAATGGCAGCGGCGTGCCGCTGGGAGCCTACGGACCGTTACGCGAATGGTTTCGTTTGCTTCACCATTTCGTGTGGATCTTAACAGCCTGATGGCTGCTCGAGCCTCTGTCGCATAGTCACACACAGTACACCAAACCGATCACTGAGTTACAGGCATCACTCCGGCATGTCACTTCCTAGGTTCGCCATCCTGCACACACACGAATAGACGTGTTTTCTCGGAGCTGGACATGCACACGTCCGCACTGTTTGGCGATGATGATGATGATTATTATTATTATTATTATTGACCTAGTCGCTCCTTCTGCGCGCCGTAGCCGTTCTATCGCTCATGCCCGTGAGGAAGTCCTGCCCGCCCCCTGGCGCGAAGGTCCGGGTCCATCCAGTCTCTCATAGTTCCAAGCCATGAGGTCGCGTTACCTCTTTGGATCTCCAGGGACAGTCGCTGGGAGAAGAAGGCGTGCGCCCTCTTGTCCATTGTCGCCTGCCGTAACGCGTCGCCAACCCGAGAGATCAATGCTACCGTGAGGGGCCCAGGGCCACCCATCGTCTCGAACGCGAATGGCAAAAAGTGGTGCGCCCGACTTAGGTCCGCATACTTTCTTATCTTTGAAGTCTCAGCTCGCGAAACGGCAGCCCCGGGCGGGACGCGCCGGGACCGACAAGGGAAGGGGTCAGAGAGTCGGTCACCGACGCATCCCACACCAGAGAACGACCCTTATAGAAGGGTATCAAAGTCATACCGTCGGGGCGCTTACCGTCGTCTCTTGAAAGCCCAGGTGGTTCCAGGACGCAGGGAATCCCCGCCCTCCGCAGCGATCTTGCAAGCATTTCATTGAGGGCAGTGTCTTGGGCGCCGGCCCGCTGCGTGAGCGCAAGGCAGGCCGTGTCTGGCGAGTCGCCCGACGGGCTCGCCACAAGAGCATCTGTGTGGCTCAACCAAATCAGCCCCCAATCTCAGGCCAACGCATATCCGGGTGGATTGGTCATCAAGGCGGGTACCCAGTGAGTCAGCGGGTAGTGCATGCAACCAGTCGCTTGCTCCTGGGCGAGCGACAGCTAGAAGACGTGCCTTGTCCTGGTCATCCTTGCATTCTTCAAGCAGCGAACTAAGCGAAGCTTCGTGGGCCTTCTCGGCCTAGGCCCTCTGGCCTTTTTATTATTATAATTGTTAGCATCCATGCCAAAGCAGCAAAGCGATATACGTGCGTCACGTCCCAAACTTGCCTTGCACTTGTCGCCAACAAAATACTGGAAAAATACCTTACAGCGGAGAGGATAGAGTCGTCTTTAAAATACCTAGCGAGGTGCCTTCAATATAGGCTAGCGATACAAAGGTCAGTTTCTTGGGCAGATCATGTCGCTGGTAGTGTGCATGAGTAAAGCTGGATACAGTGGACCTCATGGAAAATACTCTGCACGTCTTAGCACCTATTGTTGACATGCTCATAGATGTGAAATTAAACGCAAAAATAATTTGATTATTATTGCGAGTATGTCTGCACTGGCCTTCCCTTGCGTCTTATCAGAATCACACAGAGTTTAACGTTTTCGCTTAGTTCCATTGGGTAGGGTACGCATCTTTATTTGTGTGTCTGAATTTATATATATATATATATATATAAACGCCGTCTGCAGGACAGCCGCGCATACAGTTAGCAATAAGTATTGATCCATCGCAGACCCTATTTTGCTTATATGAGTTTGCTATGTATGACTGAAGCAGGCTGTGTCAAACACCCTTGTCACGGATCCGAAAAAGTAAACAGCGCGATTAGCAGAGATCGTAAAGCCGTTTTCGCTAACAAAATGATGACTACTATAGACCACTTCCAATTTGCTCGGCTTAGGACTCACATAACCGGTGGTAGAGCGCCAAATGCATATATATATATATATATATATATATATATATATATATTTATATAAATATACATATATATGTATATATATACCTGTATGCATATGTATATACATATTTTATATATATATATATATATATATATATGAGTTCATATGTGTGGCAAAAATCATATCCGCTTACACAACCGCCTACACATAAAGTGTGGCACGTACAATCAAATATTTGATCGATAACGCTCAAGTTAACTATTTTGGTAAGCTTGTCAAGCTTTCCAGTAAAGATGCCGCGGGTAGCAAGATTTATATTTCTCACAGGTGTTTTCACATCTGCAACAACTGTTCAAAGTAAAAAAAAAACAGTATTCTGCACAAAAAAACTATGAAACCCATAAACCGCAAAGCGGGTTGCAACGTGACGATTTCGACGGTTCGTTTCTTTCAGTGGCATTATTTCTTATAGCTCACGTACCGAAGAAGCTCACGTCAATCTCAGCGCATGTTTGCTGCCCTTTCTTAGTATTGATGCCGTAGGCGTTGGTTGCGGAGACGCGGACGTGACGGCACAGTCCTCGGTGCTTGGGGGGAAACTCAACAAACGAAGAGTATAATAGAATAAATGTACTATTTATACTCATAGAAGCCTGAGTTCATAGATGTATTTATCTTTCAACGTAAAATGGCCAACTTACTTTCGATATTACAAGCATACTAAAGAAAGCCGTGACTACATCGTCGGAGCAGATGATAATTTGTATGGTAATAAGCTATTATTCTTGCTACTTCTGCAATACGAAGTTCTATTCACAGATCTTTTGTGTTCATCGTTTTTGTATAAATTGCATTGTTTATATATATATATATATATATATATATATATAGGGTGCTTGAAAAATTTCTGATCATCGCTAATAAGAATTGCAGAGCTAGTTAAAGCGAATATTTTTTTATAATGAAACATGGTCTTTAAGAAGTCTTGTTTCGGAATGAGGGAGTTAAATTACTACTAATTTGTGACACTGGTGTTCAGCTACGAGACACATACTAAGATTACCGCCGTATTCGTGAAAAAAATCGGCTTCCTTCGAAGTATTTTTCGGCGGGCACGTCGAGATTGAGTGCATGCATATATGACGTTGCGGTTCTCGCGCGACACGTCGGAGGTAGTTAACGTCGCCTCACAGTCATCAATGCATGCACTCCATCTCGACATGTCATTAGAAAAATCGTAGTTACTACTCCGCAACCACAGCTCGCATTGACATATATTTGGTACCAAAGTGATCGTCATGAATGCGTGAATTGTGCACTTGTAATTGTGTTAGTTTTCAGCGCTGTAAGTGGTCGTAGGGTAATGACCTTGAGGTATTTTGCGTGACAGCTAATAAGGAACTTTATTTTGGCGAGTTCTCTTCTAAGCGACCATGTCGCATCCTCGGACCTTATTTGTTCTTCCAACGAAGAATTCTACATTCTATGCTCCTATGTCGGGCAAAAACACCAGAACTACAGTCACAAATTGTAGTAATTTACCTCTCATTCCGAAACGAGACTTCTTAGAGACCATGTTCCATTGGAAAAAATATTTGCTTTACCGAGCTCTTTTTCTAAACATGAAAAATGAGACTCTTCCTAATCCCTAGTCGCACCTACTACGTTTCAGCATTTAGCCTTTCTCTTCCAATATATACGGTCAAAAGTCTTCTGGATAAATTTCCAGTTTAGTCTCAAATCAAAATGCACCCCAACGACATATCATAGATTTAGTTGAAAACAGCCACCCATTTCACTTTAAAACTTAACAGTGTTTACTTATCGGGCATGCTTAATAATTGATTGGCTGATTTTACAGTCAAACATGTGACATCGTTTTAATGTTTCCTAAGTTTATATTCGGTGTGTTGTGTTAGAGTGTGATTAAAAGGTGATCTCAGTTGAGCGTCCGTATTTAAAAAATGGGCACGTGTGTTTGCATGTGTGAGCGGAATCACACCGAAAGAATGAACAGCTAGACCCCTTCACTATTACCATCAACATTATTGTTTTCGTTTCAAACGTGAGGGGGCAATGAGGGGCCGGTCGCGCTTTTCTTTCTAAGGGTCCACCGCCTTTCCGTAGTCGAGGTTTGGCCATCTTTGCGGTTGCTTACCGATGCGACCTGGGGCGCAATGCTCAGTCGGAGTTCATCAAGATGAGGACAAAGAGAGAGACCTTGAAAAAGAGGAAACAAGATTACAAAAAAACCGTACACGGGCAAAAGCCTTACGGACAAAACGTAAAAAAAGATAAATATATATATATATATATATATATATTTATATATAATATATATATTTATATATACATATATATATATATATATAATAGAGAGAGAGAGAGAGAGAGAGAGAGAGAGAGATGCTAGGGACATCATTAAGCAAGGGTCTTCGATGGCACTCCCCAGTGTGCTTCGAGCGTATCAAATGTCAGCAGTTAGCCAACAAGGCGATAGGGAAGGTCGATTTCATTGTGTATTTGTGCAACTTTTTTAATCACCATTTGCAGTTACTCGGGATCGAGGTAGGCTCGATAATACGCAAGATGAACACTTCTTTGTCGTTGACATAAGAGAAGGATTTCCACTCTCGACTTAGGGTCAAGCTGTGGATGAACAAAATAATACCACATCATCCGAGTCCACGAGCTCGGCACAATCTAATTGGAGCGTACGTGTGTATGTGAAATGGTAAGGTGTAAGCGTTTGTTGTCTCGCTAAGTCCAAACCGCGATTCATACAGCGCGCGCACAGATAGCATAAAATACGTACTTCCAAATAGTTTTATTTTTGGCGTTTCTTTCCACGTTGTCTTGGACATACATTTCCCCCCCCCCCCCCCCCCCGAAAAGCGTGTGTTGTCCCTTTGTGTCTGTGTTGTCCATGGGCATAGTTATTCGTTGGTGTTCGCGCTCAGTTTGCATTGCCGAGACGGATTTAGTGTTGCGATAACGGCATCAATATTTTATACATACATAATTGCGACATATGCTGGCTGTTGGCGGGTGAATTCCACATCTTTCTTGTGGAAAACTTGTCAGCGTGTCGCGGCGTTCATTCCTTCGATACTTAACGTAGTGCGGTCCCAGTTTTGTTCGCGCATTGTTGGGATCGACTTGCCCACAAGGGTAAATGCGGAGTCATTTTAGATTAATAAGTAACTATTTTATACAAATTCACTGCAAATTAGTGTAATCGCACGACTTCTGTCGTCTACGTGTATGTTGATGCTGCTATTGTTGTTGTTGTTGTTGTTGTTGTTTTTGTTGTTGAAATATTATGATTGCTGTTATATATTGTTGTTGGTGGTATTGTTGCTCTTATTATTGTTCTTGTTCTTCTTGTTGTTATGGGCGCCATGTCGGCTGTGTCGCACGAACGTCGTGTCTTATGACCACAGCAAAGGTTATCATCATCTTGCAGCAAGGCACATAATGCAAACGTAGCAAGAGCCGCCATGTTTCCGCTGGTTATTCTTTCTTCTGCTCAACAACGTATTCGCTGTGCCCGGCCGGTGTATGGTTGGACGCATTGCGTGGCGACATCTCAATGTACTGACGAGGGCGTGCTCTCTCGAAAGGACACCAAAGAAGCGAGCAAAGTATTAAAGTTTACACATATAGTCTTGTTATGTATGTATGTATGTATATATATGTCAAATCGACCTCATATTTATTTATACCTAACCAAATAGTAAGGAAATTAATTATATATATATATATATATATATATATATATATATATATATATATATATATTAAAAACAATGTCTTATTGTTGCAAAAACTGCGCGATTAAATTCCTTGTAACATCAGATGGTTTAAAGCCGTCTCCTGTGTGTGCTGTTGCTTTGGTTAGCCAGTATCTGCGCTTGTTGACGCCAAATGTCTCATTAGAAACGCTCGAACATACAAAACTCTTTATAAAAGTAGATTTCAATAACCGTAATTGGCGTTATTTGATCCGCGGCCGCAAAGTTCCGCAAAGGCTACCTGCAGTCACAGGTCTTTCTTGGACCTGTGTAAAGCAGGAGGAATCCAATACCATAAAGGCCTGTGGGAAAGGATGCTTCAGATATTCAGTTATGATGAATCTACTAAGCTGATGCCATAACTGCATAGCTTCATTCGAGCGCAGTCAAGTGTAGGGCATTAGCATAAACTGGCAAATAACAGTAGCAGTTAAGTTTCGACGAGGCGGTCGATTAGCAAAGGACGACGTTCTTTGAGCCAGGTAGACAAATGAGGTACGTTTTGTAAATAAATTTACTTACCTGGGAGTCACTATAACGTCGAGTGGTAGCAGTTCCCGAGGGCATATAGATGGCAGAGTGGAAAAAGCAATTCGAACGGCAGCAGCAATTAAGAACCTGCAAATGTTGTCAATACATACCGCGTCCGCCCTTTTCAAAATAAAAATAGAACCAATAGCAACATTTTGTATATCACTTGTTTGGGAAAAACTGGGAGGAGCAGATCTGCAGTTACTAGATAGAGCCAGTTTTTTTTTTATAAAACGGCTTTTGGGGTTAGCCAATTCTTGTAGGAATAGAATAGTTCATATCTTAGAGGGAAGACTTTAATGACACAGGAATTACAACTTCGATGGGGTTTACCTAGGACGAGAGCGTTCGAGGCCTATACTTTGAAGTGGATGGAAAATTAGGAATATATATTACGGTAGCGATGACAAGCACGGCCTGGCGGGCGGCCGGATACAAGAGCAGACATTTAACTACGCTGTTTGCAGCCCACGAATTTCATCACGTGTTATGCTGCACGGAAGACTTCCACAATCCTTAGGAGTGTTGCAGGTGCGCGAGGTGCTCTGCCCAGTGCGATAGATACCACGCCGCAGCATGTCCAGCAGTTCAGTCAATAGCTGAACTAGCAAGATGAGAGAAGACCCAGTGACGTGGAGGAAGCACTAGTTGTGTCTGATGTATATGTTTATAATTTTACCCAACCTGGGTGATAATAATAATAATAATAATAATAATAACTATATAGCTGACGACACCCTAATTACAGCGACGATGGCTGCAGCAGAAGTCGTGTCGGCTAGGTAGGGCCTGCATTTATAAAAGAAGATGCGGAAAGACATGAAGCTGTCGAGGCCGTCGATGAATACTAGATCGGCATTTGCGACGATGTTCGATTTGTTATACGTACTTGCTGTGTCGATCTGGTGTTTTGGGGAGATAGCGGAATCTCAGCGTAGCTGTATGTGTCAATACTAATGAATATTAGCTCGGCGGGATGAAGTGAATGTGACGATCGGCGACATTATTACTAGAAGTTGCGGGCTCGATCCCGGCGCAATGGAGATTTTTTTAGCTTTTAAAGCTTGAATTTACAAATTTGAAATCATACTTATTACATACATTTAAATTTTTTTTTTCATTTTGGACTATCTTAATCACCTGTTACAACTGTGGCAGATCGTCAGTATTCTTCTGTCTGGTAAGATAAATCAGTGTTCTAGAAAGATATATACTCTACGAAATATAACTATGCAAATCATGCACTGTCTAGTTAACTCTACGTGTATCTAGATGCAGCCGTGCGGGTCATATCTAGTGTAGAATTCATGCTCAGACGATTGTGACCTCCAGGGACAATAAAGTCATCCTAAGAAAAATTGCTACGCCGGAATGAGCACCCCTCTTTGTAGCTCTGCTAGCTCGAGAGTATGAAAAATGCGACTGCGGCTGCATCCACAAGAATACTGCTTAGATTACTCGTAGCAGAGTACTACGAGTCCTAATCTAAGCAGACAGACCTG
>QVRM01002844.1:0-162500 GCA_003439945.1 Dermanyssus gallinae
GGCAGAACTCGGCAAAAAAATCATCGTCTCAATGGAAGAAGTGAAGTCTCGTTTAGAAGTGAGGGTGAAATTTATAAAAGTAGTTATATTCTGTTATTTTTCCTACATGGTTATGCAAAATCTACGTTTGCTGGAGAATCAACGCATGAAGGAACCGACCATTAAAATTCTGCATAATATGAATGACACCCAACGCAACTTAGCGAAAGGCGAAAAGCCAAATCAGTCGCCGCATAAGGAAACCGATCATACCGCCGTGTTCGGCGAAAAATTCTGCATAATTTGGATGACACTCGACGCCAGCCTGCGAAAGGCGAATACATGCATTGAAAAAAATCATAAAAAGTCGATATAGTGTTATGTCTTACGTTGAAGCTTTCACGTGCAGAACCGTGAATATTTGCTATTACGACCAAAAATGTACGCATAAAAAGTCATTCTCATGCAGTCGCAAATTTAATGCCTACCCTTTTTGCACCAAAGTGATGGTGCTGCGTTACGTAATTGCCGAGTAACTAAGCTTTTTCGTCAGCCATATCGAATGCGAAATTATGCATGCTTGCTAGCTTTTTGGCCTGCTTCAGCAAGGGTGTATGAGAAAGTTAGGTACATATCGGCTGTTGAAGAATCTCAGTTCAGAATGGTTCTCTCGCTTTGGGTTTTTTAACAATCTAGAAAAAGGGCAGAATAACTACTTTTATAAATTTCATCCTCCCTTCTAAACAAGACGTTTCCGCCCCTCTTTTCATTGGAAAAATTATTTTATTGCTGAGTTGTACCTGATTTGGTGATTTAAGATAAGTACATACGGCTATAGAAGGCCCTGTATATATATATATATATATATATATATCACAGTCAGAATCAGGCCGATGATCTAGGTAAAATCCTAAATTGTTAGTGCTCTGGATAGGGGATCACCTACCCAGATTGAACAGTTTTTATATTTATCCACTGTGTTTTTACCTGTTGCTGTTGTGTACTATGAAGATGCTGTGTAAGTGTATCACTTCGTTTGTCTAACTTGATACTTGGCGTTGTTATAAACGCCGTTGAGAAGTCCTTTGGAAAATACTTATTGTGACTACATATTGCTTTCTAAAACTGGTAAACCCTGCTTCCCTCCTTACGTCCGTCACCCTGCCGGTGGTGGCCTCACACTCGTCTCTCTTTCTCGGTGTGCGATTCGCGTTTTGTACAAGTGTGTACATATACTGCGCTACTGTATTGTTGTATTGTGTTGGCGATTCGTCGCGCTGTCTGACATTCCGACTCAGCTGGGCCAACGACCAATATACCGCGGAACCATCCATGCCGTGTAATGGATGAATGGACGGTTGCACCCTTGCAAAGCATTAGCCGCATTGTTTGCCTTGAGCCGTCATTGAGCTGGGCAGAAGTTTACGCTGCTATGATGTGGGTTGTCATGGCGCCGCTTGTACTCGATTATTGGTTTGCATTGCCTTGCTTGCTTTACGACGATCCGCACACTCATACATAAACACACACACACCCACCCATGCATGAACACTCATACATAGATAAACACATAGACGCTGTTATACCTGGTGTGACAGCTGTCCAGATAAAGGCTGTCCATTGAGGCTGACGGAGGTCTGCCTGATGATGGTGATGATGACGATGGTAATGATGACGATGGTAATGATGATGATAATGTTGACCATTGCTGGCTGCGCTAACGGCGTTAGTAGTGGTCATGGTGATGCAACAACCTCTTACCAATGCAATGCATGCCTCGCAATGCCTGTCACAGCCTGTGGCAACAGTGTCATCGCCTGCTTTACAGGCATCGCCACCGGCCATCAAGATCACCAAGTGGATAGGGGGGGGGGGTTGCGGCAATCTTCTCCTACATAGAGACAGGCGGAAGCCTTCCGTCGTCGATGGCCTGATATGGTTGTGGAGTGAGCCGAAGAACAGACCAGAATGAATGGTCGCCGATGTCGTGTCCCCGATACGATACGATACGGTATTGTTCGAGTTGTACGTTATACCGCCGTACCCTCGTCGCACCGTAGAACAGAGGAGACGGGAGCGGCTGTTTGTACTGTATTCAGGTTATTAGCAGCCGTAAATAGTGTGACGTGTAAAAAGATGACAGCGGACAAGCAAGCAGTAGAGAAGGACAAAGAGAGCTTGCACTCGACGGTAGGTGTGAATAAAGACACGAGATACTATAAGATGCTATATGTCGGTGTAGCTTAGAGTATCACACGGCATCCTCTAAGGTGTAGACAGACAGAAAGGGAGAGAGTTAGAGAAAACGACTGGAAAGTAAAAGGGCTCTCAACTTCCCACTCGCGCGTCATGATATGCAAATTTGCAGATCCACTGTCTGTGCAACGTATGCATACGCCGAAAGTATGTGTCACTATTCATCTTCAGTGATCGACTTTTGGAGCGGGTTTAGTTCTTTCACACGACGCCGATGATTTTTCGCCAGATTAATTATATAAACGCGTGCGCTATTCATTGCCAGTGCAGCTAACAAAGTTGTCGTCGCTAAACTCGATTTCAAAAACGCCTTCAACTAGGTCCGTCAAGATCGCTTACTGAAGACAGTATTAGTTGATTGGTCAGAAGCGCACCCCCCGGTTGACCAAGTCCATAGATCTAGGTTGGAACTCTCACTTGGTGATAGACGAACTTTTTCATGTAGCGGCGTGCAGCAGAGCGACCCCTAGGTCTGTTTTGCGGTTTTGCTTGGCCATTTGAGAACTGGTCGATTTTATCCAGTTCCCTCAAAGCCTCCGGTACCTAGATGATGACACCAAAGGGGTTGAAGCATCAGTGGTGCAGGCACATACATACACCTCCCCGGGTGCAAACTTGTCGAGACGAGAGAAACGACGCCATTCGTCCGAAACTTGCAGGTAAAATAGAGAGGCTCCTGTTGGCTCCCGTCTGACTAGGTCAAATCTGCTCAATCCCCACAGCGCCCATCACTTGGTAAAATCATCCCTGGGTTCAGCAAGAATCGTCTTAGACTTGAAGGTCTGAAAATTCGCTCTAGAGCAGGTCTGGCAGCTAGCAGCGACGTTGCGTCGTTACATGCCTCAGAGGGCGCATTTGTACTCCCGTGGCTCTGCAGGCTTTCCAGGACGCCCAAAAGCTTGTTGATAAGAAATCCAAGGACCCCGTAAACCTTTTCCCTGAGGCAAACAAGTACCTTCAGAGGCCCAACGATTACCTCATCGTCTCTAAGAAGCACCAGCGTTTTCTTTCTGGCGCACTAATCACGTCGAATGAAACCCGACTGCGTGCGGTCGTACAAAAAGGAGCCAGCAAGGCTCCAAGCCATTCCCACCTTAAACGCTGGCACTTTACTTGACACGAAAGTTTTTGTCTGTGCATAGGTTTGAGGTTGGAACAAGGCTAATTGAGAAACAGTCTGTGTGGAACACAGGTGGACATCTGGGGAGACCCACGGGCTTTTCTGCAGTAGACGGCATGGTCGCTTCTCCAAAAGATCGACAAACAAATCGAACTAGCGACAGGGGAGAAACTATCTACTTCACCGGCTATCACTGGCGGTTCAGCGCGGCAATGATGGGCACCATGAGGGGCTGCCTCGAAGAAAAGCTCGACTGGTATTGCTCATCACAAGCCGTTGTGCGGCTAGTTAATTACATGTCCCTGTAACCTTAATATTGAATAATAAATGATGATAAAACAAATTATATATATATACACGGTGTGTTCGAAACGTATCGCGACTTTTGAATTTTCGCGGGTTACGTATATTCGAATTTCGATTTTTTGTGGCGTTATGTTGGTACTCATGTCTCTCACTTATGCCGACAAGCTCGGCCATTTTGAATGTTCACTCAATTGTTGACAGCTGCTTTGCTTGCACGTGTTTTGGATCGTCTTCGATTTTTACCTATTCAAAAAAATGGATCAAAGAACCTGTATCAAATTTTGTGTGAAAAACGAAATTAAGTGCGCGGATGCATTCCGAATGTTGACTGTGGCATACGGAGAAGCTACCTTGGACCGAAGCAACGTTTATCGGTGGTACAAAATGTTCTCAGAAGGCCGAGAAGATGTGAACGACGAAGAGCGTACCGGACGCCCGAGCACTTCAACAACAGACGAAAAAATTAATGAAGTGGAGAAAATGGTATTGGCCAATCGTCGAATCACCGTTAGAGAAGTTGCTGAGGACCTAAACATATCGATTGGCTCGTGCCATTCGATTTTTATCAATGATTTGGGCATGAGACGGGTCGCCGCGAAATTCGTACCAAAATTGCTCAATTGCGACCAAAAACAGCATCGCATGAACATTGCTAATGAGATGTTGGACTCTGTCCGCGACGACCCAAATTTGCTCCAGAGGGTCATAACTGGTGACGAATCGTGGGTTTATGGTTATGACGTGGAAACTAAAGCTCAATCATCTCAATGGAAGCTGCCGCACAAACCAAGACCGAAAAAAGCGCGCCAAGTTCGGTCGAATGTGAAAGTTTTGCTGACAGTTTTCTTCGATTGCAGGGGCGTGGTGCATCATGAGTTCTTGCCACAGGGTAGAACGGTCAATAAGGAATATTACCTGCAAGTTATGCGCAATTTGCGCGAAGCAATCCGCCAGAAACGCCCGGATTTGTGGAAGAACAAAAATTGGCTTTTGCACCACGATAACGCCCCTGCTCACACATCGTTGCTTGTGCGCGAGTTTTTGGCCAAAAACAACACACTAATGATGCCGCAGCCACCGTATTCCCCAGATCTGGCCCCCTGTGACTTTTTCTTGTTCCCTAAACTGAAGAGGCCCATGAAAGGACGACGTTACGCTACGCTTGACGAGATAAAGACGGCATCGAAGGAGGAGCTGAACAAGATATAAAAAAAAAATGGTTTTTTGAAGTGCTTCGAAGATTGGAAAAACCGTTGGCACAAGTGTATAATATCTCATGGGGATTACTTTGAAGGGGACAAAATAGATATTCATGAATAAATGAATAATTTTTTAAAAAACACAAAAGTCGCGATACGTTTTGAACACCATGTATATATATATATATATATATATATATATATTGTGAGGGAGGCCGTTGTAAATAGTGCTGGCTTGACTCTCTGCTCTTCTGTTTATTTTGGCAAGAGATGCTATTTGTCAATCTCACTACGCTATAGCGGCTACTGATCTATCGTTGATTGTTAACACTAGACTTACACTATATCAATCAATTATTTCACTCAAATAGAGTATGTAAAAAATAGTTCATGTTATTATTAAACATAAATACTTGTTGTCCTGCCGTTCCACCGAGAGAAGAATTGTTAAGATCTTTGTTGCGTGCCGGACAATCAACCGCGAGGTACTTAGCGCATTGCTGCGAAGACTTACACTTTAGTAACGTTGAAGCTCGCATATATATATATATATATATAGAACATATGGTGATGATTTCTTAATCATTTACAATACGTTTGCACTCTCGGCAGTGCTCGCCTTAATAAAAATAGTGGTAAAAAAACATATATATTTATATATAGTTTTTCAATAATTCTAAACAGGATTATACATTTTTGCTTTCAGGAGAGGATACAAAAATGAAGTTTAGTTTGGAGCCTTTTCCGGGCGATACAGGCTTCACTCAGTGGAGGGATGCCATGAAGATGGTGGCCCGACTACCCGGAGGCATACCATCAGAGTTCCGCAAACAGGTGAGTGAAACGCTTAAATGTTGTCCCTTTTCTTCTTAGGATTTCCGTTTTGTAAACAATTTACGGGTTAACTCTTTAGTTGAACGGATATTACGGATGCCAAGTAGTACAATGCAACACAGAACAACATATAGTCTACTTCATTCGAGAAGACTTGTAAAAGCCTTCAAACTGTATTGCATTCACATGTGCCTTTTATGATTTTACAAGCAAAAATGTTATACACAACATCAAATCGTGCGATCTCCAACACTTAGTTGGTACAACTCTGCGGAGCATGTTTAGCGTATAGCAAAATACAAATCAAGCTTGTCTTCGCGTACCATTTGTTTAGAAACGCAAATATCTAATTATCTCTAGTACTACTATGATAGTTGTATGTTCCGTTCAAGAATTAAAAAAAATATCATGATTAAATGTTCTCTAAGTTTCATATGGCGATTGGTTTACCGATAGTATTTCGTCTTCTCCATAAGGACAAATACGAGATCGGAAAAACGTGAAAAAAGACCTCAACAGGAATCGATTATTCGACTTTTTACAATAAAGGTCGAAATAACTTTTATACGTCGAAAGCTTGCTTGAGAGTTTCGTGTATATTGCAACAACAACTGTGGAATAGCATCGCACAGCAATATGGTAAACGCTAGCGCGCCAGTTTATTCGCCTCTCGATCTGTTCCAATTGTAGTATATGTACAATTGCTATAAACCAAGTTATCATTTAGCAATGTTTACGTGAGGAACATCCTTCTAGACGTTTGATTAGAATAGACGTGAGATGAATTGAAAAAGTTACATTATGAATGGCTTTGACGAGAAATACAATTGGTGAAGCAGAAAATGAGGTAACGCTGAACTAGCGGTAACCCTAGACAGTAACTTCACACACTTACGGGAGAACCTTTTGAGGTACATCGCGAATTCACGTGTGCTCTAGTGCAAGTCAGTTTTGGTTTAGGACCGCAAATTCCCCCAGAACACTCCAGTAATGGACTGGATGTACCGACTTATCTCCGTATTGAACTCGCTCTACAAACAAACACTGCCAGAAAAAAAGCTATTGAAAACAGCCCAGGAGAATTCCTCGAAGCGCTCCATGTGTCGTGTTAATGTTAGCTTATTTTTCTTCAGAAACGCGTTTAACTTTGACTGTACATCTCAAACATTGATGTTTTTCATTGTATTGAACATTATGTTATGTCGATTTATAAATATATATATATATATATGATAGCTAATCTTCCGTGATATGTGTCCCACATACATAATGTAATATATATATATGATTGTAAAGAAAAGTCGAATGTCAAATCATAAATGGGAAAACGTATATTGTACTATTTATCGCACGATCAGCACCGGCATGGCATAATCAACTTAATGCAATGCTTCTAAGATACGAAGAACAAAACTATGTCCGGTCACGCCTCGAAAAGACGGCCCAGTGGAGCGTCCCTCGAAAACGGTGCCAAATTAATAACTCAACAGAATTGAACTAACAAGTTATCTTGTAAGGTGGCGTTTATGCTGCTGGCTATGTTCAATCTCTTTGACTCGGAGCTGTGGGAAGGGGGTACGCAATCTAGGGGTCATATTATGGCAAAACTGCGACGATGACCTAAGGAACCCACATAAGGCCCATCGAAACGTTTTGCTCTCAGGCCAACGGTCGCTGACCTGGTGCTCGGGGTATTGGCATGCATATTGGTTACGAAGTCTAGCTCTCGCACACGAAGCCACAGACACCCACACACATACATACCCGGAGAAAGTATACGAAACTTTTCGTATGCTTTCTTCGGTCAGGGCCAGAGGAAATAACTGCTCTAATAGGATAACCCGAGGCCGGCGCCGCTTGCCGAGGGCCAATACGTTTCCATTGAATTGCACGTGAAAGATCGTACACCGAGGGAACCTGATAGATAGAAGAAGGCCCGCCGCTGTAGACTTGATACAGCCCAAAGACTGTATCAAGGCTAAACTGGCAGGTTGTTTCTGGCGATGCTGCTTACGTCGCCGCTATCAACGCAACAACTAGTCTGACGTATGTCTCTCTAGTTTGCTTTGCATACTATGCAATACAAATACAGGCTAGTTAGTCAACGACTACTGACGCCAGAAGTCCATCTGTTCCATTCCTGACTGACGGTTCAATACGGATATACATACATAGATTATAAGAGTGATTTAATACGTGCGTACAAAGGGGTAGACGTCCTGATGTTGACGGAGACCTAGGCACGAGAGCAGTTTGATATTCGGGGAGCCTATGGATACCATGCGCTGGCATCGTGCAAAAAGGGTCCGGGTAGGCCGAGCGGGGGGGGGGGTATCAATTTTCGTTAGACCAAAGGTGGGAGAAATGAGCGTGGGGATAGTAGCAGAAAATCTAATCGCAGTAATGTCATCTAAACTAGAACTAGTGGCTACCTATGTACAACCGGCGGGGACGGAGTCCACAGAGACGATGGTCGAGCGTCTCAGAGTAGTTTAATATATATATATATATATAGGATTTTCTTATTTAATTTCATGGTTACCGGGGAATATGAGAAACTAACTACATCAAGGCTTGTGAGGAGTACTACCAGTCGAGTTTGTCCTCGAGGCAAACTCATTGTGCCCCATTGTGCCCATAATTGCTGCCGCATTGCCGCGCTGAACCGTCAGAGATAGCCGCTGAAGTAGAAAGTCAAACGCTATTCTATTGTCCCCTGTCGCCTGTTTGATTCGTTTGCCAAATACATTGATTATAATAAGTACATTCGAATTCAAACAATGAGTAAGTATCCCCCCGCCAATATCAATGTGCAAGGGTCCTTGAGATACACACAAACGTAAATACGCAGATCATCAGCATTATCATCTTTATCATCATCAGCAGCAGCAGCAGCAGACCATCATCTGTTCATCACCGACGCCTAATGGGATATGATCGTATCAAACAAGAGGGGGTGGGCAATGACAAGTCCACATCTTAATCTATACTACATCATGCGCTACCAGAAAGCAGAAGGGAATCCACCCGGTATGATAGCAACAAAAACCCTCACAGCAGTATACAATACTATAGGCGACATCTCGTCGAAACGTCGTCTAACGAACGTGTACACACAGATTGGACGGATATCATCTAGTGCTTAGGGACGAGCCACAACAAAGACACACAGAGTTCAATGTGTGCCGAGCAGTTTACGGATGATGGCAGATGTCGGAGCAGGAACGAGGACGAGGAGGAGAAAGGAAGAAGCTTCTGTCCCCAGTGTCGTTCGTTTTTGGCCAATACTTGGCTGTTGTTATTGGATCCAATTATAAGATTATCGCCGATGTCAACAACAATGACGACAGCAACAAAGAGACCAGCTGCCAGCGAAGGCGAATGGGGCGGCCTTTGGCGCAATGCCGTTGTTTTTACCGTGGCGGCTGCTACGGTAGGAGCGGCACAGTAGCTGGTAGAACGGCAGGGCTTCGAGTAGTGTTTGCGTGTGTGTCTGAGTGTTTGTTATGTGATTGCTAATTTGACGAAATTTCCATCTAGCTGATATTTCCGTCAGCTTAGAACGAATCAGCGGGAAGCACCGAGAGACAGGGGACAGGAGAGATGCACGTACACCAGTAATTGACTCTACTTCGCTACGCTGTACTGTAACTGTCGATTACTTCGTTTAATCGCAGCCTAGCCGTAGCCAGTCAGACCGAGACGACATATAAATATATATATATATAAATATATATATATATATATATATATATATATATATATATATATATATATATATATATATATATCCGATTGTGTAAAAAAGCTTGTCGTCGGGTAGTTTTTATACCGTGCGCTTCCGTGTGCGCGAGCCCTACGAAAGGAAACGTATGCATTTTTGTTAACGGTGTGCGAAAGTGTTTCCTAAAACGGCTCCGCTGGGGCTGCACAATATATATGCCCCACATAGATACTGCCCCGATTGCCGAGCTTCTAATAATTCCAAATCGTCGTATTATCTCAAAAAACGGCAGCTCAACATCAGCCGTCACGTTTTCAAAGTTAAATCAAACAGCTAACAAATCTGTGTGCCCTAAGAAGTGAAGGTTCCTATTCAGTCAAATATATATAATATTAGCTAGCTAATTTCTACTTCATCCCGGTGTACACCATTGCCCCTCTTCATAAATTATATGAAGTATCCGTATGTATCAAACAGCCAGCTGAAAACTGGCTACTATAAATATGCATCACTTGCATAAGCAATTTATTACTCTGCCAGTGCATATTGGCGTATGCCAACACGACTGACATATGGAATATTTATTACTTAAGAACGTCTTTCAAATTACTAGTAGTAGAAAAGACTGCAACTTGATTTGCATACAAATGGGATGAGTGCTGTTCTGGTACCAGCGGCGTCAATTAAGAACCGCTGCGGTAAGCGGACGTGTGGGCAAATAATACTCCTAGAGAGAGAGTCTTAACCGTATAACATTTCGAGGTTAGATTAAGTTACGCGTACGAAACAATGTAAGTTTACCCTTGCATTTGGGAATTGTTTGTCTTAAGTATCCGCATAAATAAGTAGACATTAATGTAGTAGCGTAGGCAATAACATGTTGACATTTCAATTAATTACTTAAATTAAAATAATTTCTAGTCGGAAAAATATTGTTCTACTAGGTACCGCTGCTCATTAATGACTGTGAAGGAGATCAGACACCATTGGTGCCATATGTTACTCAATTGTGTATGAAGATTGTAGTCAATTGGCTTCACTGGACACACATTTTGTAGCTCGATGGAATAGTTTTATGGGGCAACTCTGCTATTTATTATTTTTACCTACAGGTCCTAGGAGAGGGCGCCGAGAATTGGTTGCTCTTCCGCCATGTATGCTAGAACTATCCACAAGCAAGGTTTTTGAAATTCCTATTATTCTAAATAGATGCACTTTTTTTCAGAAAGTAGTATCATTATTTAGATTTCGACGTAATTTCCACAAATGTATATACATTTTTGAGGCGGTGGAGCCATGCATCGAAGCACATATCCAAAACGAATTTTCAATGCTTTTTTTAGCTACACTCATTCCGATAGCTTCAAGTATTGATTTGCATGAATCGAAACGTCTTCTTCTGATTTTGTTTGCATTTTTGAATAGAAGAAGAAATCCTGCAGTGCCCAGCCGGTTAATAAGCTTGGTGCTTTACCAGTGCGATCACAGGTGCGGAAGGAAGGGCCTCAGTGTTTTTCAGCCTGGTGGGCCGGCATACTGTCGTAGCGGAAGAACACTCGCCTAAAAGACGCTAGAGAGTTCGTTCTCTGACAGCTTTTGGTAGCCATTCTGCGGTGTAACAATCGATCGTCACTATACAACTTTCCTGCAGTTCGACCATGGCCACAATTTTACTCCTGGAGAAGAAGATGGCGACCGTCTCCTTGACAGCCAACCGTTGGCGCTTTACTCTTGTGGGCGGAGACGCTCCGATGCCTGACCGTCCAGGATGAGCTCTTGAACACGAGTCGTAGGGTCGCAAAAATCTCATCACCTGTAACGAGTCTCATCACCTGTAACAAATCTCGAGAGTAAAGAAGACCGATCCTTAAATCATTAAATGTCTGTCAAACACATTTTCCAGAACCAGAAAAGCCTGGATCTCATTTTTTTCTGTTACAAATCACTAGCTACCCCCTGAACAGATCTTGCGGCAAGTCTAAGGTGGTCGTGCAGGATCCCATAGAGGGATCTACCATTACTCACACCCAAAACCCGTCTCTAACGACGCATATACTGTGTTTGAGTTTGCGTTAATTATAGTCTTCACACGAACCACATTTTGTCCGTTGCTGTTTTTGCATGTCGCTCACCTGGTTCGTCGTACAGATTCAAATATCCAGTTCGACATTTTTTCTGTACCATCCACATACACTCCCTAGCGATAAGGCTTTATCTTCAATAGTCGATCAAACGATCTTCTAAACACTCTTGTGCACTTGAGCCTAGCTGGAAGTTGTACAACGAAACCGTACGTTTGTGTCCACCATTTTTCTCACATCATTGCCTGTGGGAGAATCGACTCGAATTCCACGTAAACATCACCAAAGATAACTCTATCCGTCAGCTGATTTAATTTTTATGTACTCGAGTAAAATCGAGAGAATAGAAAAGAGTCTATATAGAGGGAGCAAGTGCACTAGTCATGCTTATCATCTTCCTGGGTGGCGCCGGTTTGATTCTTGTGTTGTTGATTCAATTTTCTTGGACCGAAACAATCATTCATTGAGAAGATTTGTATTAGCAGTAACCCATGCTCATTGTATAGGTTACTGCTGGCTATTACCGCTGAGAGACATGTTGTCACAATGACTGCTGTAGATATCTCCGACATGTCTGCTTATACCGCTGCTCTCTCTGATATAAAGGGTGATATCTGTATTTCGGTATACATGCGAAGCGAATAATAATCCAAGTAATCCATATATATATATATATATATATATATATATATATATATAATGTAATAATCACACTAATGCATACCGACTGGCCATCTGTCGTCAGATAAATCCAAATATGCTGCAAGGTCATGGCGCGGGTCGCACTAGAGCACAATAGGGCAACTGTCCGTATTGCCAAATTAGAAGTCTTCTACATATTAGAGCTCTTCTTACAATGAGCAACTTCACAGTGGCTGTGCGTATGGCTTCTGCCATACGTTAGTATGAGGGTTCTTATAAGCGGTATCCATAAGCTTTTTAGCCACAGGACCTGCTCAGCTGGAATTAGTTCTGCCGCCTAAAGCAAAAGTTAATCAGTTAGTAGTAGTAGTAGTAGTATTAGTAACAACCAGACTAGACGGATCTCGTCATGCCTCATGCAAACGCAAGTTATAGGCCCAGAGCTAGCGTAGGTGGTTTGCCTGCGCAGAAATATCGACCGACCGACAAAACGATACAGCGTCTCTCCGCAAGGATAAGACCGAACTCTGCTGCCGGGGGGGCAGCACGGTGAAAGCCAATAAGCCACGTTACAGTTATAGCCCCTGTAATCGGCCCAGGTCACATATCGTACATGAATATGGCCACCGGCGGGTTTCAATCACTGAGACCTTGTATCGGTTAAAAGTCAAATTGGACTGGGAAGGGCCGTTTTTAATCTCCCGTAGGACGGGGCATTGATAGGCTTTGAGCCGATATACTATTGAAAAGGAAAAACGACGACGGCGACGATGACGGTAAAATACGCTGACGGAAATTATGTGACGCAAAAATAGTTAAGCCGGCCTCCGGTGGCTGGCGTCATGCCAGGCTTTGAGCTATCAGTCATGTCACTGGCGTACTGTTCAGTAGAGATAGGAGAGGAATTTTGTGTTCGTTCAGATCTCGTTGGCGTTGAGTCTAAGTTGCATATAGGCTTTGGTGGGCATGTTGGGTGATTGCCAAGTTTCTAGTGGGTTTAAAAGTCTTACACTATGGAGACTACTGAGTGTGCATTAAACATTTTGTTTCTGTCTCCTGTAAATAACTTAGATTATTTTTGCTAAAATACCAACAGCATATATATATATATATATATATATATATATATGTATTCATAATCCGGGTTATTCGGTAAATTAGGTAATAGGTGGTATGATAAAAGCTATAAAAATAATATTTTATTAATGAAAACGCAATGTCAAGAGATGCATTTCGACGCTATCGTGTCACAGCTAACTTAGCCCAGCGTCAAAAATGCGCTTGTCAGAGCGTAAAAAATGATCGACTTGAGTCTCCTAAGAGTTCTGCGCACTTAGTGCAGCGGTGTTCTATTCTGTTGATTCTTTACAAAAAGTAAGTCTTAAGCAATTTTTTTGTTCTGTTTTTAACAACGTGACCCACTTCTAAGTAATGGACCATATATATATATACATATATATATATATATAGAAAATATTGTGATGATTTATTAATCATTTACAATACGTTTGCACACTCGGCAGTGCTCGCCTTAATAAAAATGGTGGTAAAAAGGTGTCACGTGAAGTTAAGAGTCAGTTGGCCGTGTTCTTGCTCGATGGTAGCCCCCGCTCTTATGGACCCGGTGCGAGCGGTATATCCTCAAGGTTCCTTGCAAAGTTAAAACGGTGAGATCCATAAGATTCCTCTTCGTGACGCCGAGCCCCAAGAGCGTCCTCGCAGATTCGGAGTCTTATACACCACTCATAGAGATAGTGATGGATCCGAATCTGCGAGGTTTTTGCGGGTCGGGGAGCGCCGCTCTTAGGAACTCGACGTCATATTTGGCGATCTGGTCTTGCCGTGCTTTTGCCAGGTCCCGGTTCGGGCCGCAAACCTCGGCATCTAAAACCCAGACCTCGGTAGGCGTTGTTATTACGAGGTCGGGCTTTAGACCCGGTGCGCCCGCTCGACGGAATACTCGCTCACGAACCACCTCATGACCCCTTTCGCGGAGAAGACGCGCCACGCGATCACAGACGTCGTCATGTCTCTTTATGGTTTGTTTGTGTGTTGTATCGCACATCTGAGCGACATGAGCCAACGTCTCAGGCGCATGACACCCGTGTCTACAACGTTTGTTGTAGCCCGGGCGTCCCCTGGCCAATCTGGCACGCGTTGGTAGTGCGTTGATTCTGAGCTTTAGTAGGTTTAAATACTCCTTACCAAATAGGTAGGGTATACCCTTAATCCAGTAATGTACAAAGGGCGTTTCGTGTGCTTTTTTAAAATGTGCCCCATCGAACGTGTTGTGTAGTTGTTGAGACCAGTAGTCGGTCTCTTATGTAGCGGTCTCAATGGAGGTTCCCAAGCGCTCGCAAAGAAGTCTTGTTTTCGCAAGATCTTTTTAAAGTGCTCGGTGGTTAGCATCCATTGGACCCCAAGGTGCGTGGAGTGTTGTAGTACTGTCAGGCGGGAGAGGCGGAGTCTGGGAATGAATGTTTGGAGGCAGAGGATGTCCAGACCGCCGTGTGCTGTGTGCGTGTACAGGTAGGCGTTCGGCACCGAGTTTTCGAGCTTAAGCCATTTCGACTTAACAACCTTTCTGATCTCTTTATCTAGGTCACTAAGGAGTGCGTAAGATGGTCTGGGACCGGAGACCAGTTTATATAGGAGACGGGGAATGAGAAAGTCTTTCAAAACTATGAGTCTTTTGTGGGGCTTAAGGGGAGCTATCGTGAGTCTGTTGAGTAAATTAAGGAGTATATCCCTGGTGGAGTCAACTCTGCCATTGCTGTCAAAGTCGACTCCAAGATATCTCCATCGATCGCTCATACCTTTAGCTGGCAATTGCCGATCTCCAACGTTAAATTCTGGTACGGTATTGATAAAACCTTTACCTTCCTTCCTATTAAATAGGTGGGAGATAGTAAAGCTTTTATTAGTATTAATTTCAAGGCCTCGGGATTTCAAAAGTGGGTCCGCAATATTAAGGAGCCGTTGGAGAGTGGATTTCGTGGAGGCTAGGAGGATTAGATCATCCGCAAAGGCTAAGCCCATAAGGCGGAAGCCATCAGTAAGTTGGTACCCGATATTAGTTTTGTCTAATTTTGAAAGAATGTCGTCGAGAACTAGATTAAATAAGAGGGGGGACAGAGGATCTCCCTGTCTAACACCCCTAGTTGGCCGAAATGTGCGACATTCTTGTCCAAATTCTATGAGAGTTTTAGATGAGAGGTACAAGCGTTAGAACCGCAAGATTCTCGAAGGTACCATTATAGGGGAGAAACGCTTGCTGGATTGGGAGGAGCTTAATAGAGTTCTGGAGGCGTCTAGAAAGAATTTTGTTAAGCGTTCGTTGTAAGTATGAACTAATAGATAAAGGTCGCAAATCGCTTGGGGATGTAGCATTGTTAATTTTAGGGATGAACGCTAAGCGAGCAGTTTCATGGGCTAAGGCAATATCGCTAATTAATAGTATGTTAAGAATACAACAGAATACTTCTAACGGGAGTTTACGGAGGGACGAAAGACAAATCCCGTCCAAGCCTAGTGCTTTTAAAGGTCCGCGGAGAGCTACGTGGGTTTCCTTTAGGGAGATAGGGAGGGAAACCTCAAAGAGATCAGAGTTGGGAGTGTATACGGGGCAAGGGAGTGGTTCAGGGGGTGGTTGTGTCATCGTGTTGGCCCAATGTTCTACAACCTCGGTGGCCTGCATGTTGTGTATGGTGTGTTTGCCGTCCAGTACCTCATGAGCGCATTTGGATCGGTTTTGGCTAAAAAGTTTTTGAGTGGTTGCGTAGTCTTGACGTCGCTGTTGCCTTTTAGATACTCGCGCTTCAGTGGAAGGTGTTTCTCTAAAGGCACGACGTCGGACAGTGTGTGTAAAATGTTTGTTCAGAAATTCGTTTAAGGCGATAGTGTGATTCTTACCTGAGCAAATTATATTTGACAGATGAGTAAGGTCTGTTGAAATTATGTTGCGTTTGGGAAGTGTGTTTGTGAGGGCTAAATATAATTCTAGATATAATAATATCTTTTTGGAATGGATTATTGGGGCCATCTGATTCAGAGTATCGAGGCCGACTAGGCTCAGGAAGCTCAGATCCGTCAAGGTTGGAATCCAGGAGAGACCTTTTTTTAAGGAGGTCCTCTACCAGATCCTTATGCGCCTGAGAATTATGTTGGCCTTTAATCGCCCCAGGTGTGCGTGAGTTAAAATTAGTAGCTAAAAGGTGGTCAATTTCTCTAGGTGTTTCGTTATTATTATCTAATATAAAATCTGCTTCTAATGTTGCTAAAAGTTCACGGTCTTGTGGGTTCCATCTGGCCTTCTTAGAGGGGGGGGGCTAAAATGTTCTCAATATATTCGTCCGGATGGGCACGACGACGGTGTAAATTAAGACCTGATTCAGAATTAAAGACCTTTAAGCAAGTACTATATGGACATTTACAATTTGGCTGGGAGACGCGTGAAGTACTAGGGGGGGTTAAAATTATTATTAGAAGCAGCAGTGTCATTTTGTGAGGACCTTAAAATCAAATTATTAGTCTGTGATTGGTTAGGAGTTTGGGAGGTGGCACGAACTTCTCGTTGATTGTGAGTCAATCTAATGTGGCTCGCGAGGCCCGCGCCAGATTTGCATACTCGCCCGCAAGTCTGGCAGCTGAGTCTTCCGGCGGTGTTGCTGCCGTCCGGCGGTGTTGCTGCCGTTTATATATATACATATATATAGCTAATATTTGTTATGCTCACTGTGTCTAGATTGTTTTTACGTGAAACGGTATCAAAACGTATCTATGCACGCCCCAATGCCCGATAAAAAAAACAAAAATAGTCGGTTTTCCATCGCCGGCCTCACCCTCGCGTTAATCAGTGCCACTATTCGATAGTTGACACTGATCAATGAATAATTGTTCAGCTGGGAATAACTGTGGCAATACTTGCCAAGAACTACTGTCCGGGCGATTACGTTCGAGCTGACCTTGACTAGAATTGTGTAAATTCGTTGGAGTAGCTATGTCGGGTCATTGACCAACAGCTGGACACAGTTCGCCCTGCTAACAACCTAAAGAGCAATCAACCTTAAGCCTGCCTCTAAATGTAAAGCTCTAAAGGCGCTTGCAGCTGCGCTAAGCTGGTCTTGATTCTATGGCAACCGGCTTTTCTGTAGTTACACCGAAGTTTGCTCTAGTGTTACTAGGAAATTATTTTGTGTGCTGTTTGTCTATTTGTCTTTGCCTTTACTTTTATTAGTTAAGCTTTAAATTTAATGGTGATGACATTTACTGTCTTGTGTTATTAATGGTAATAGTATTATTATTATTACTATTATTATTAGTGGAACACAAACGTCGTTTAAGAGCGGCTCTGGCTTACTTCGTTTGTCGTTTTGTTAACCTCCAAAGTTTAGAAAACTTTTGTCTGGTCGAACAAAAAACACATCATCCATTTATCATGAAATTACCCTCAAGTAATCTTACGAGCCAGGCCTACGCTTCACTCTTCAACTTCCGTCAAAGCTCCCGTACAATTCGCTCTTAACAATGAGCTAGAAATCTAAAAGGCAATGCCTTAGAGCCGAGAAAAGCCGGCAACGGTTGCCAGTCGTGTTCTAGGCAGAATTTAGTCAAGCGTAAAGAGACTATGATGGACGCGATTTGGCTGCCCGACGTAGAGTGCAAGCCAACTAGAATTGTCAACGGACAAATTTGATAGCACATTGTTATTGTTCTTTGTTTACTTCCTTCCTTTAGCTTTTCTTTAGTCATTTGCAGTAGCCTTAGATTGCGTATCGGTAGATCGTTTTATGGAGCCTTTCCAACCGTTTCGGAAAAGCAGCTGGATTGAGAAATACGTATGTTATAGCGTATGCATCAACACGCACATTCGAGATACACAAATCGCCCGCCTTTTCTTTTTATCCGAGCCTGATTTTCTTAAATTCGACGAAACGACACAATTTCTTTATGCACATTAATTGATTAACCGGTAGTCTTACCGGTAGTCTGGGACTCGAAAGTGGCATAACTGCATTCACCTGCCCTTATAATCGAACGTTAATATCACCATATTCCCTGGGGAAAACTGCTTCCTTTATAAGTTTCTAGGTGTCTTGCTTCATTGAAGCGCCTTGGCATCTGAATACTGTGTGTTTTGCCGTCTCATCATCTCCATTGTCACCCGTTAGACAGTTCGTCTTCTGTACCATACACGTATATCTGGTTGTAGTCTCGTTAGCGTCGTGATTTTTCGGGTTCGATGGCATTTAGTCCGTTGGAATGGTGTTGGACGTACGTTCGCGTCAGCTCCTGAGGCGAGCGTATCTTCTTCTTATACTGTAAAGTATGGTCCTACTGTATCAGCCAATGCGACGACTGTAATTGTCGTTACCGTTCTGTGGGTATCAGTGGGCACCAGTTCCTATGGCCGCTCTCCCCCCAGACTGGCCATGCATATAACACCGGTCTTAGGTGGTGGTCCTCTATCCAACTTTCCACCCTCTCAGAGGCTTACTGGTCTTGTCTTTAACACGTCAATGTTGAGGGCGGTCACAGTTGCCTCACGACGAGCGAGGTGAGCGGAACTACGGAAAGCTACTATCAACTTGGCAAAAAAATCATTTTTTAAAAACATTTCCGCCCCATTTTCCATTGGAAAAAAATTGTCGAATTGTACTGGATCCTAAAGTTCGTTGGAACAATTCAGGGAGACCCTATATATATATATATATATATATATATATATATATATAGCTGCATACTTAAGCACATATAGAACTTTCTAGCGAAATCCAAGTTATACATACAATATGGAGCAACAATTAGTGATTATCATGCTCTGCAAAATGCTGGTAAATGAGGGTGGATGCAAGCGAGAAAGGAAGAATCTGTTGATCTGCATAGAGTCGAATCTCCATAGTAAATAAATATTTTTTTAAATTTCTAATCCCTTACTTAATGCCGCCGGCGACCGAGAGCTGGGATATACTTCCCACGTTCTGGGCTAGCAACAATGTTTGCATCTGAAAGCCCGGTCATCCCTGGGACCCGCATCAAAATCATTTAGGAACAAACGCTATCTACAAGGAGAGTTTCAATACGAATACTTACTCAATAGTTGCTCCATCAACAAGAGCTCTATTTCTATATTTTGGACAACAAACAGGATTATTGAATTTGATTCAGAAGCTAAAAATAACAAGTTTGGTTTCCATAGGCACATCCAGTATTTCCCGTTGGCCCTTGTCGGGAGTGATCGCAGTACTTTCTTCTCAAGATTTTATCACTTAGCCATTTTATCTTGTGATTAAAGCTGCTCGACTTTCTGTGGCAATTCTTTTCGTCTCGAAGACGAATTATTTGAATTTTATTACCATAAACTAGGATTCAGGATCCTTCTAGAGGAGCGCTTCTACAAGGGTTTGGCATGTCAAAAAGTTTTCCAGTCTTAGGTTCTGAAACAGTAGCTCTTGCTCAGTATTGAAAAAGGCGCAGCGTTCGTAGCAGTCGCATGGTCAGTCCGTCCTGCATATACGGCATAAAAAAAATCCTTTCGGAGCTGACTCTCAGCCAAGATTTAACGTCCACACACGTCCGTGTTTTTCACATTGCTTCATAGACGGACCCCCATAAATACACAATGTGCAACGGTGGGGCTCGAACCTGCGCACCTATGTGTCTTCTCCGGTCGCGAGGCGCAGACTTAAGCCACCACGCCACCGGGCTCGACGCATATACGGCATAAAGGGGAGTCAGTTTTACCAATACGGTGTGGGTACTGCTGAACGCACTCACCATGGCCTGTTAGCAACTGCACGGGTGAGCAAGTAAAATTGGCCAGTATCCAGGGTGACCCGGCTAGAATGCTTCCCTGCTGATTAAAGGGTATCTTGAAAGCTAGTCAAGCTACTTACTTTTGGGTCCCAAAAATCTGTCTAGAGAAAACTTGTGTGGCTGCTGTGCGCGCCGTATGGCTGTTGGGCGCCATTGGCCTTTGGGTTTTGCTGAGGAGGTGTTGTTACGCTGGTAGTCTGTGCTCCCATAAGGGTGCGACGTATAGCATAATGGTAAATCTTACTCGTGCTAAGAGACGACGCCGAGAGTCGGTTGCTACTGGAAGGCGGTAAGAGTTTTCGCAGCGTTAAAGCTTTGGCAGTTTTTTGCTGCATAGTGCACATGACGTTCCTGTAAGAGCCCTTTGCAGGATCATGCCTAGGTACTTAATCCTTGGCGTGGCTGCCCTTCAGGGCGTAAGTTTACATTCTGTGAAGGACGCGTCAGGCCGTTTAACCGAACAGATTTCATTTTTTGTGAAGCTTATTTGAGACCTAGCTGTGAAGGTATTGTCGAATATCCCTTCGAGAAGATTCTCGTCACAAGCGGTAACGATCAGTACCAGATCGTGTGCGCAGGTGACGAAATAAACTCCCGAGGAATGTGTGGTACTTTATCGTAAATGATATTCCACAGGGTTGGTCCCAGTACGGACTCTTAGGGGACGCCAGCTGTGACTGTATAGTCCACGCGTTCGTAGGTAGACGTTCGGTGTTTTAAGTGCGATGCTAGGATACGCCGTAAGTAGGGGGCACGCCTTTATTATTTTTTAAAAGATTTTTCGTAAGGCTAATGCCCGTGTACGGGTTTTTCATGTCATGGCTAATTTTTAATCCACTCCGGCATTTACCTTGTCTAAATTGGAAACCATGCAAACCAATTTAGGAGTGGCCGGTCCGGGTCTCGAACCCAGTCCTCCCGAATGCAAGGCAAAGGCTTCTTTGTACCCTTCTCATCTATCGGAAAGCTCTGGCTGGTGCCTTGCTCTGCGACGCGTGCATACCCGTCGTAGGCGGTGGCAGCTCTTTTTCACGTTTCGGCAAACTGGCTATTCCACCAGTAGCACGGGGGCCAATTGGCTATCTTAGAATATGGGCGGAAGCTAGACTCTCGGCAGGCTTCCTCTAGTAGTAGAGATATTTCCACTGCCGAGCATTCAATGAGATAAGGTACTTTACTTTTTAAAGCTTTCTGTAGGCGGGTATAATTTAGCCTGGGAAAGAGTTGTCGTTGTGTGGGTAGAAAGAGCTACAAGGAAGTAAAATTAATAGGCAAGACTACGTAGATTTAGTCGAATAGTGTTTCAAACGTCAGATTTAACGATGATCTCTGTCTGCCGTTACCGAAGGTGTACCCTAGGGTGTTCGTCAATTATAGGTCTGCCCGTGTTGCACATTCTTGGCTAATCTCTACTTTCCTTGATGGGAGACTGCTTCCCCATAGACTGTGGGTCGCATTAAATTCCCCTCCCACAATCGCCTTTCGGTGACGCGGATACTCATACTGACGTCTAGATCTTCGAGGAAGTCCTCGTGTACCTGTATTGCTATAGTCGGAAAAATATACACAGCAAGGTCCGGGGTGGTAATTGTCATTTTCAGCTGCAGATTTAGACCCTAGATCGTATGCTCTAAGGGCTCTGTGAAATTTTATTTCATATAAATATATATACATTAATTCGTAAATATAGTCGTACCCAAATATTGGGCTGCGTGCAGTAATGAGGCCTAGCGCTGTCTTCATAAAAAAATATTTGCGGGTTCTTAAGTGTCATGTACGCAACCATTGCTTTCCTTATTCATTCTTCAATGTGCGCAACAAAGGTATTGACTGAGGGGGTCCGTGTGATGCCTAGGTATATGAGTCTAATCACAAACTTTAGCCCTTGCCCGTATAGTCTGAGCAAGTCACTCTCTGATATATATATATATATATATATATAGAAAGCGACGCTTGGCTCACAAACGGCAAGGCAGTTTTTTTATTTATACAAAAAATATATATTACTTTGATTGAACAACGAAGCGACCCAGAGTATACGAAGATATTTTTGATCAAAAATCCACCTTAGATCAAAAACCAACGGATGAAAAAGGGCACTTTCACCAGCATCATAATGTGTGGTCTTAACTAAGGTGGAACGCTACAAACAACTAAAGCTTTCATAGTACTAGCAATGACAACAACAGATGCAATAACAACAACGACGACATTATTATTATAGAGGTAACTGGTAAAATGCGTTGTGCAATATTATTATTATTATTATTATTATTTTTATTATTATTATTATTATTATTATTATTATTATTATTATTATTATTATTATTATTATTATTATTATTATTATTTTTCAATCATAAGTATTATTATTTTATTTTTATTATTTTGTTGTTATCACTGTGTTTGCCTCAAACAATCGGTCAAGGTGAAAAAAAAGATCGGGGAAAGGTTATGGCTGTTTGTGATATGAGTCAGCAGGCTCCAACGACTTCCGTTACGGAGCGCGTCATGGCCTGGCTCGAGCGGTCTCGATAGCGAAGTCCCAGAAGCACAACTAGCAAGCAACAACAACAAGACCAGCGACGATGACAAAATGTCTCTTGTCAAAGCGAGTGCAGCCCAACGTTTGCAAATTCATGTGAACAAGAATTTGTACCCTATATATATATATATATATATATATATATATATATATATATATATTGAGAGATAAAGAACTAAAGCTTATTTTAATAAGGACAAACGTCCAATAATTCTAATCAAGACTTTACCAACCGGTAATGAACTGACTACAAATCTGTATCCTAATAATCAATATAAGGGGAAAGCTAAATTTCTCTCGTTGTCTCGCCTTGTTCACCTCCAGAGCGAACCGAAGTTTAAATGGTATACCATTAGCGTTCTGAGCTATTGTTGTATTGGAGAAATTGCAAAGACGTACACTGATTTGAGAAGACTGAGAACGGGCGCCCACGCCTGAGCCTGCTTAATCGACAATTCGAGAAGAGAACGAGACAATGACTGCAAGCACGTTGGCTCACAGCTGGCTCCAGACTAAAGGAGACGCATAGGAGGGGAAGTGAAGATCTATTCATCCATACTCAAGGTATGAAGTGTGACATGAAACCAGAGACGAGGGAACACTGGAAAGGGGAAAAGGCCTGCATATGCAACAACGGCCGCCAGGGCTTTTGGCTGGGTCTAGGAGACTGGAGCAGACATATACGAGACGAAATCCATATCGCTCGCTGTATGAAGCGGATCGTGGAACCGGAGACGACAGACGATGTCGTAGTCATGACACAATTCAGCGGAGACGAAAGGGATCCTACCAAGTGAGGCTATTCGCTCCGTTGGATCGGGTGACATCGTACCGACGGGATGGAGATTTTAGAGAGCGTGAAAGTCATATATATATATATATATATATATATATATATATATATATATATATATATATATATATAGCCATACTAGCTATGGCGCAGTGCATTAAATATTGCATTTGCATTAATGCACGATCGAATTGAAGCAGTGTGGCCACCGCACAAGTTAACAAGTCTATCTTTATACAAACTTCAAAATATATAAACAAGCACAATCTAAACTATATATATATATATATATATATATATATATATATATATATATATATATATATATATATATACAAGCAATAGACGAACAAAGACGACGTACCTTTTACTGTTCAGTATAGTACCCCCCGCGCTCAACACAGTGACTCCAACTATTCTCAAATATTCAGAATCTTTAGACTCAAAATATTCGTCTACGACGCTTGTCACTCTCAATCGTTGTTCTGATATATCTTTCTGAAAAGCTATTTACTCTTAAGGTTCCGAAACGGATTCTAGGTGCACGGGGCCGTTTGGTCCGGATGGAATATGGGGGATGCTCGACAATTTTTAGTTCGCGCAATTTGGTCACGGCAACAAGAGACGTGTGAACGGGCGCATTGTCGTGTTGAAACCGCACAGTTGTGTTCTGCATCACCGGGCGTAATTCTATGATCTAATTCATTTAGCTGGTCCAAGAGTGATGCTTTGCACTTCACAGTTATTGCTCTTTCTGTAGAAGTTAATACACCGCATTTTGCGAGCCCCAGAAAACGGGCACCACAACCTTTTCGGTCGAGATGTGTCTCTTTACCCTGGCCGCTGTTCGTGGCTTGCGATTCATTCCATGGTGGCGTCCTTCCGTTCTGGAGTAACGTGATGAATCCCGGTTTCGTCGGTTGTTACGAATCGGCTCAATGCGAATGCAATATTTAATGTACTGCGCCATAGCTATATCCTGTCGACTGCTAGCATAGTTTTTGGCCGTCCTAAACTTGGTACTCGTACTGTACGCCGGTGCATTAGTTCTATAAGCTGCATTGAATTTGGCGTTAATTTCCGTTGCAATCAAGCTTTCATAACAATTAAATCATAGCACAATGCGATGATTATTTGTCAATGGATGCCCCCTGACATATTTCAGTTGCCTGACCCGCTACAAACGTATTTCGAAACCGATCCGCCTGATACCTATTTGTGTTACTGTCAAAGCTCGTCCCTTTGCGGCGCTGTAGTCGGCATGAGGTTTTTTAATTTGTACCGCGGCTAGCAGTACTACGAACTTTTTGATTCACTTAGTATACATCAAAGGCCGAACGTGGGTCATCCTTGATCTCTTCACGTCTGCCGCAAATCAACGTATACACAACGTATCATGTATACACAATGTTTTGAGATACGACTGGATCACCATAAGCAGTTTGTAACACTTCCACCATTTTAGAAGATAATATTTGGGTTTTTAACGCATTACTTGATGTAGATCCGTTGCTCCCTCATTTTCGATTTTTTTTAAATCGCCAAACCTTAGTTTTCTAGAACCTCTACTTCTTTGAACCAAACTCAAAAAGTAAACATTGCCACCGATTTGCACTACTCATTTACACAAAGGGACATCGTTTGACCATTGTGTAAATGAGTAGTGTACCTGAGTGGCACTTTTAAGGAAAACAAACCGGACCTTATGCGTAATTTCGGTCTGGTGGCAATGTTCAAAGAACTAGAACTTGCCGATTCGTCCTCGTCTATATATATATATATATATATATATACAGTGGTTATCATAATATGTACTTATTTTAAGGTTTGGTAGAGCTCGACAAGAAAATAATTTTTCCCAATGGAAGGGGGCGAGAGTTCTCCCGCAAACGTAGTGATTGCACAACTATGTAGAAGAAAAAAATCAAAAAGAACTACTTTTATACATCCTCACTCCTAAACAAGACGTTTCCGCCCTCTCCTTCTATTGGGAGATGGTATTTTCTTGCCAAATTATATCAAATTTAAAATGTGTACATACGGTTATTTATATATATATATATATATATATATATATATATTCGAGGCCGATGCTGTTATTACTTTAAGTTAAGGCATATGACAAGCATCAACTGTATCTACGTAGGCATGTTCGTAGACACAAGTACGTGATCTTCGGGGTATTCTCGGCGAACTGATTTTAGCGTTTGTATTTCTTAAGGTGCGGTACTGTGGCCACCATCCCGGCCAACCCGGGAACGTAGACCCACAACATCCTAAGTTGAAACTAAGGATTGCACGTCCTTAACTTAGCATCGGCGTTGAAAAGCAAACTTTATTCGCAGAGTTTATCGTCCGAGACAATCTGCCAGAGTGGTTTCTCGATTCCGTCGTAGAACGTATGAACGTTCAAAATGAACTTCCTCCAGCAAAGGCGACCAGACCAAGCATCATTATCATTTGCGGTGTTTCACCACACCGACGCCCATTTGGTGGTGCGTTTCTAGCAGATATCATGCGTCACAGCCAATTTGTGCATCGTTGCCAACCCGCCTATCACTACATCTATAATCTAAGCTAAATATATATATATATATATATAAAGGACGTATCCCAAACTTGGAACCATGATACCCAATCTCAATTTTGTTCTTAAATTTTGTCGAGTCGGGCAGAACTTGTCCTTAAGCCTCCAACTCAGATATCAATGCTAAAGTGTCGCACCTGTATCCATGCAGACCTGTGAAGCAATTAACGCAGAAAAACAAATATTATGTTGAAGCAAATGTGTGCAATATATATATATATATATATATATATATATATATATATTGTGTACATGCTCTGAATGGTATTATACCCCCTTTTATAATCATTAAAAGAGCGTTTTAATCATTAGCGCTCTAAAGACCAACATTTAAAAAACAATATATATATATATATATATATATATATATATATAACGAAAACGTGCTCGTATCACGTATATATAACGAAACGTGCCCACTAAAGGCGTATGCTAATAGCTGCTTTAACGAAGTCGTCTAACTGTCCAAAGTCAAACTCATAATCATAAAAATGTTGCTATTGCCTCTATGGCCAGACGAGCGGTGGCCTTATTGCAGTATGTGGGGAAAGGGCAAAAAAGAAAATGTGCAGCATCACATCTGAAAACAGACGTGTGGTTTAAGCCAAGGGCAGCTCGGACAGGGAAATGTCGAGCTGTGAAATCCGCGCTCTCTGTAGTGAGTGCGGTCCCTGTATTCAAAACATGTCCTTAGACAGCACAAAGAAGTTCCCTACTCCCTTAAGCATCATTTTGTGCACCAAACTTTACAGATTCGAGGCACGTAGTTGTCCAAAGCATTAGGATATATATATTTTTTTTTGAAAAAGAAGAAAAACCCACAGTTTAAGCGCGACGCTCCGCTGACATAGACAAATCTCTAGAGAGCTTGCTTAACAGTGCTCACACTAAGTCAAACAAGAGCCGGAGCTAAGCTTGTATTGACGACGCTATCAATGGACTCTAGGCGGATGCCTGTGTCAGCGGAGCCTCGCACTAAACCTGTGCGACAAAAGCAAACCTTTCCCGCAACATCCAGGAGTGAAAACATCACTGCGCAAACGACTAATACAAGGGAATAAATATTATGGTAGAGCCTACCATATTGTTCCTCTCGATGGAAGGAAGGGCTACCTTATTTTTCATCTCGTTCCTCCGCTCTACCTGTATCCAACGACGTACCTTTACAGGCGCCGCCCGAACTCTACGTTAGATGGTCACCGGGCTCTGGGCAAATTGCGCGGAGAGTGGCTAAGAAGACCTCTCGATTCAGAGCAGCCTCACCACTTCATTTGGCTGACTCGCTGATTGCAGCTCGCGCTAACCAGCACCCGCTTCGAACCCAAAGCAAAATTTATAAAGCTGGGTCACTGCTGAGGTTTTCAGTAGCCACTAAATCGGTGTCGATGCCATTGCGACCTCGCTCATTCCCCTTCGCAAATTAGAATCGAAAAAAGTCAATAACAGATGTCTCACTACACACCCAGACGTAGACACAAGGCGAATTGCTATCGTATGCCATGGTTTGCACCGGCCATACAGTTGTTTTTTTCTTTTAAATGGGGGAGGGGGGGGTGGATGGTAATGCACCATCTCTTTTTTATTGAGACATTTGTGCTCCCCGATTTTTTTTCGATTATGGTCGATTTTTAATCCACTCCGGCATTCCCCTTGTTTAAATTGGGAACCATGAAAACCAATTCAAGAGTGGTCCCCGGTCTGGGTCTCGAACCCCGGCCTCCCGAATTCAAGGCAAAGGCTTTTGCCACAAAGTCATCTTGCTCGGTAATTTTCGGTTTATTCGGTTTTTGTTGATTGTTGTTGTTGTTGTTTTTGTTGTCGCTATAGATAATAAGAGCGACAGAAAAAAAATGGACGAACGCATTGAGAGCGAACAAAATACGGACAGGCACTTGATGAAGGACAGACAGAAAGCGGCTAGGCGGAAACAAATGATCAAAGGGCCCAAAAAAAGAACGCACTACCACACCTCGTGTACCCACGTCTAGTACACACCGTCTAATAAACATATTCTCGACACGTAAGTCTGCCCTTGTTATGAAAGGCTATTCTGGCTCACATTAGTATGAGCGTCTCAAGCGACTGGAATGCAAACGCAGAATGAAACGCGCACATATACGCAAGATGCATATATTTATGTATATATATATATACATCTATAGCCCACGTATTCCCATGTATATATATATATATATATATATATATATATATATATATATACATATATATATATATATATATATATATATATATATATATACATACATATATGTATATATATATATATATATACATACATACATATATATACATACATCTATAGCCCACGTAGTCCCATGTATGTATATATATATATATATATATACATGAGACCTCATGGAGCTTTGTTGATCTCCGCTCAGCGAGGTTCCGTGTTCTCTCTGTTAGATTCCCAGGCAAGGCATATGGTGGCCTGGCTTTTTCTCAAACTGTCGGCAAACTTCCAACTAGGCTAGTACGCAGCTAGTAGGCGCGTCGTCATAAGCCATGGCTCAGCGCCTATTCTCTGACTAACACGCATATATATATATATATATATATACATAAATATAAATATATATATATATATATATATGTGCACTTACGTCGCACCTTAGCTTGGTAGGCCGTAATGAGTGCCCGAGTGAATCGACTGCTCCGCTAGTCCAATCAACTCCGCCTACCAACTACTACGACCCGTCCATCCATAACATCGCCGTGCGGTGCTTATCCGTTGACGTCGTTTACACGGTATTTACGCCTCAATATAACCTGTTGTAACTGGGCGAGACGCTCATTAATTAGCACTTTCTATTCTGCGTTGACGCGCGTAGTAAGAGTGTCGGCCCCCCATAGAATTGATAGTAGTTAGTTTCTCGCTACAAATGCCTTTACGAAAATCTTTGAGCGATGCTCGTTGAACATAGATGAAACAGCATACATACCGCTGAGAGTCAGCGGCCATGCTGCTGCCACAGGGGCAGTTGAGTAAAGTCTAGATATCTCAATGTGTCCGACCCTCGGTGCACTGAGGATGTGCTTCACGATTGATGAATGCCGAGTCTGAATGGGACGAAGGAGGGTCACGAATTAAAAGCAACCTCCTAAAAATTTTTTCAGTGTTAGTAGTAGAATGAGGGAGACAAATTTAGACAGAGAGATGCTCGTGGACAAGGCTGCCAATTTAGAGATTTTTTTAGAGTTTAATTTCATTACCAGAGTTCCTTCTTTCCCGTACGGCCATTCAACGCGGTAAGCAAAAGCAAAACGCCATTGCAACAGAGTAAACAGAGTCAACTCGACAAGGCTGTCTGTTGCACACACGGCAAGCGGGCAGCATGTTTCCTTCAGCCATCAGATCTATGTATTTCTCTTCGCTATTCCCTTCTATTTGCTCTCTCTCTCTTATGTTTTCAATGCCGCTGTTCAAATGCATTGGCGTTGCTCAGACACATTGATCAGAGAGCTGTGTTAATTTCCATGTTGGCCCATGGGGATACGTGGTTATGCTGCTAGTGCATAGTAGTGTATAACAGGTAGAATATGGCCCTATAAATATCGATTTGGATACGATAAAGTGAAGTTTACTCATTTGTTCATTTATACATGCATGTACGCCCTAAAATGGGTTGTTGTTTTGGCTATTTATGAATAGCCGTTTTATAATTGAGTTATTATTATTGTTATCCATTGTTCCTCTTCGTAGGAAAGGTTGCTTGCTATACGACGCTGCCTATACCTTGCGAAAACGCTCCCATAATGTTCTGGCAGCACTTGAAACACACCGCTGACACCGGAACGATCCAGTCAAGTATGCGTTGCTAACAAGGCAAAAAATATCATGTACGGAAGTATATATATATATATATATATATATATATATATATATATGGATCTCACCGTTTTAACTTTGCAAGGAACCTTGAGGATATACCGCTCGCACCGGGTCCATAAGAGCGGGGGCTACCATCAAGCAAGGACACGGACAACTGATTCTTAACTTCACGTGACACCTTTTTACCACCATTTGTATTAAGGCGAGCACTGCCGAGTGTGCAAACGTATTGTAAATGATTAATAAATCATCACAATATATATATATATATATATATATATATATATATATATTGCTATGGTTCGTTAGCAATTTACTTCTGCTAGCATCTCTATTTTTGACCCCGTTTATATTAGAAATATGCTTAATATAACGAGTTCCACGACTTGCGAATGTACAGACCACCTGTTCAAGAATGTCTTATACGATAGATTAAGAGGAAAAGTCGGAAGTCGTGAAACTCGTTATAATAGGCATATTTTCAAAGAATAAAGGTCAAAAATAAAAATCTTTCCAAAAGTGACAGTGAAATTGCTAACAGAGGTTATACCAATGTGGCTGGCTGGACCGGACATTACTTTTCAAAGTATGCAACTAAGAGAACATTATTTGTTCATAGAGAACCTGAACCCACCTGCGTATTCGGAATAGAATGTGCATCTCCAAATTATCCTTAAAATAAAGATCCTCACATCTTTTTTTCTGGAAAACTATTTGATGATGATCCACTTCGGGATTAGTTGCTAATTTATAGAGAAATAGAGGCCGAGCGATGAAAGTGTTTTTGGCTAGAAAAGGAATAACTTGCTCCGCACTTGAAATGCGACTCGGCGATCAACAACCTTCGTGCCATTTCCAACATGATCAGTCGATGTAACCAACTGAACACCGTTGTAAGCACCGTTGCAATTGACTGAAAAATCTATTTTTCGCCGCGTTGTACCAGGCCTCAAAAATTGTTGGACAAATTCTGGAACACCCTATATATATATACACATTATTGTGTTATGTGTTACACAGTCCAATTGTTTACCTTTGGAGTACCTGAATAGGAATACGTATCGTACGGGTTGGTAATTATATATACTCATCTCTCCTACACCATCTTCTGTACGTATACATACAAGTATAAAGGTTGGGGGGTCCAGGTCTCGAATCCACGACCTTCCTAATGCAACGCAATGGCTTTGCCACTAAGCCACCTTGCTCGGTCAGAGGTCTAAGGATGCAAATAATTGGTGCACACTAACTAACCATAAATCACGCCCGCAACATCTCAAGGTTAACTAAAGTTACCATCCAAGATTTGCTTATATATAAGATGGAGTATATATGTATGTATATATATATATATATATATATATATATATATATAGTGCATGACAAACATAGAATAAATCACGCCCAGGAATTACCTGCTTCCCGACAGCGTCTCTGCACGACTTGTCAACTCAGTCAGTTAATAAATACACCAGGTAGCTCTGATTTTGCTCCTATATATATATATATATATATATATATATATATATATATATATATAAATATATATGTACATACATAACAATATATATATCAAGTCTGTGCACATGCCCCGACTTCAGGGCAGTTCTAAGCGTTCATTGTTGCATGCACAATACACACAGACAGAGCAGAGATCGAGAGGCACGAGTAATATCGAGAAAGCAGGACACACTTCACCGTTCGTGTGAGATTACGAGCGCTTGTGAATGACTTTTGCTAGTTCGGCTTATTACGACGACGTGCGCTTTAATGAACTCTAGAGAGAAGCTTTAAAAAGGATTTTGCTGCAGCTCGCCTTTCGCCGGCAATTCGACTTCACTGTATAATGTGGCTGGCGCTAACTGGTTTGCTGGTGAACGTCAATTGAGATTGGCTGGCTGAGTCACTGCTATACGCAAGACGGTTCTCGGCCGGATCGACACACAGTCGATACTCTGGCATGATGTATTCGACCTAGACCCTTGTACAAAGCGAGTGAGATTTGCATTTGTTATTCGACGTGCAATCCAACACGAATGCAACAAAAACAACAACAACACAATGACAACAGCAATAACAACATCAACAACAACAACAACAGCAACAACAATAAAAACGACGCCGACGACGACGACAACAATAAGCTGCCACAACGTTGTTCTCATTGTTGTACGTCAAAATGCACAGCAAGTCAAGGATTAACTGTTCCCTAGTAACAACAAACCCGCATATGGGACACGACAGCATGGACAACACGGACAGATTCCGCCGCAATATAACTTTTACGTTGAATGTCACGCTGGAAAGGACGATTGATGTCCGAAAACTTCGATGGTCAGCCGACGAAGCGAAAACAATCAATACTACTAGCTCGTGCGTACGAGCGGTGTGCATGCATCGCTAATTGAAACGAGCAACGTATATTTATATATATATATATATATATATATATATATAAATAAATCATCACATTGATTTTACTCAAATTGAGTATATTTATAACATTGACATTGACACTTATACAGTTGTCAGCTGCTTTCGGCATGTCATTCGCGGGAGGCAATGCGGTGATCTTTTCGCTAAGGCTAGCCAGGCAGACGCATGATACTTTGTACACGCCTGAGAGCTCAGTGGGCAGACGCACTCCGTATACTCCTCGTGGAAATTCGTATTCGAACAGACCAGGTGATGATAGTCATGAACTATGTATCCCAAGGTCAGATTTATTATCACACATGTTGTGTAGAAATAGTAGGATTAAAAGATATGTATACTTACACACATTTGGTCTTATAAAATAATAGATATGTAAAAGGTATGTAAAAGCTATGAAGTTATGACGCGAACTTGGTTTTCTAGACTGGCTAGAGACGGGACTCGGGTACAGAAGGAAGCATGGTCTTTACCGCAAGGTAGTCTACAACGTTGACATGCACTACAACGTTGACACGTTACACATGAGTCCGAGGAATCATGGAACCCGGGGGTCGCGCACAGCACGTGGTGAAAACCATGCGCGGTGAACCTGGTCACCACATGACGGTTAGATCGGTTCGGCCCTTTTTGCATTGCTCCGGTGCTAAAGAAATCCGCATAAATTTCAGCAAACTTGCACTACTACGCTTCAAGGACGTTGGCATAATTGAAAGATGCCGGCAGATCGAAACGTAGTCTTAGCTCCTCGACAAATAGGGGAATGTCCATGAGGAGATAGACAAGTCGGTTGCGGGCTGAGCGATGGAGGCCCAGGACTCGCTTGAGGTACGCTGCCTTCAGGTTCTAGGAACTATGTATCTAGTATAGTCGTGGCGATTGTCACACGCAGGACCAGAACAGAGATTAGAGGCACTAAAAATGTCCAGGTCTCCAACATCTGGTCGGACTTGTTCAACTTAATTTCTGCACGCAGCGTCTCTAAATTCAATCGAATTATCTCAACAACAGCTGCACAGCCTAACGCTAGGTACACAAAACGGCTTCTTAATTCTAGTACTTGCTTCATGTGCATTGTAAAACACCTTTGCATTTCACAGCCTTGGTCTGCACGGCGTTTATTTTTAAGGAACATTCAACAAGGCGCTTGATGGCATCCACACCGTTTTCAGCCGCAGGGCTTCCGGAGATCCCGTAGAAACTGTTTTTATTTCCCCATAATTGTTTGTCCACACCGTTATGAACGACCACTAGATCATTGCGCATATATTTTTTTTATTTTGTAAGAGAGAGTGGGAGCATTGGGAGGGAAATAGCCGGAAACTCTGCGTTTAAGCAGGTCTTACAAATCACCCTACAAGTAGATCTATTTCCTCGCGCTAATTTTTTTTTTAATTAAGTGTAAGCATTCTTGGTTGAGACATTGCTTGTACTGACGATATTTGCGCCGCACCACTGATGCTGCCTTAAGTTGCCACAATTTGTTCAGAAAGGGGGGAAAACGACCTCCACCTGACCTTGTAGTTCTATCACACAAACAAAAGTGATGATCAAGTGTATGGCACAAAAAAGTTTCAAAGGTCTTGTATTGCTAAAATGCTTTTGACACCTTCTAGCGACACAAAAAGAAACCACCATATATATGGGTTTTGTGTTGCTGTAAACGCCTCATGGTGTAACCAGCCATAGTGGCTGCCACAGTGGGCCTCACTACGGGAGAGGTCCAACAATGGATGGGAGACTTTATATTTCTCATTCGCATCCTATATTTGTGCACTATTCTAAGGTATACAAAAAATCCACACATATTTTGTTTTTTTTAAATCAGATACACTACTGACAAATCAGGCCAACAGACATGTGTCGCTAGCAAAGGTTAGTGAAGTGTGAGTCGCTTTACTGGCAGGATGGAAGCCCGAACCGGAAAAGACGGGAATACTTACCGGCAGTTCCCTAATGTTCCCCAAGGAAATCTCACCGTTAATAATCATACGATTATATGTACTGAGATTACTCATCTTCTCACCATGGGGCCTGGAAAGGTCTGAGTCGCCGAATCGGCCCCTTACGCGGTGCATGGCTTTCATCGTGTAGTATGCGGAAAATCGGGTTATCACGACCCCAATGAACTGTAAATCTGTGACATATGTGAGGAACCGTGGAACATGCTGGCAACTCTCATGTGTACTTCATACTCTCGATATCCTCACAAAGCAGCTTGACAGAGTAAATGTATTTATGGCTGATTTTATACTTAAGAACGACGATGAATCAACGAAACGCGAGATTGCTCATCCCGTTCTATTCCCCGAGAGACGCCGTGTCGATGGGTCACAATAGACGCTGGAATTTTGTGCCGCAACAAAGTCTGCAGATGAACGTGGGGGGGGCTGAGGAGAACTGAACCACCAAATCAAGCCAAATGCCTTCTCATCAAATAGCGCTGCGAACTTTGCCTACGGTCATATTTTAAACTTTTGCGGACTTCTCGCACACTTGGACAGCTTTCCCTCTCCTTACGTCATCGACGGCGAACGGCGATGGGCCTGTGGCTGTTCCGATTGGAGCTGAAGGTAAAGGACACCCTCCTCGAAAACGACCTCCTAAGCCTACCTAGGATTATCCCCGCCAATCTCGAAACCCGTCATTACGGCACTCGGACACGGCAGCGCAGTCTGATCTCGGATGACACAACATCACCTCTTGAACCAGCGCTCTCTGCACGAGCTGGGATAGAGTTGACTGATCGCTGACTAGCCTAGGCATTCTCTAACCCAGTGATTGAAGCCTAGGCTAGGTAGAAATATGCGCTCCGACACGAGCGCATATGCATGAAAATACACTGCTCCTCTGCTAGTTAAGCAATCCTACCAATCTCAACTTCTTGTTTTAAACAAGGACAACAACAAAATTAACAGCAACAACAAAACAACAACAACAACAACGACAACAACAATGGCAGCAACTAAGCTCAATGTCACTCGTCTAACTAAGAATAGCGTCGAGCCGAGACGATCTAAATTGGGAATTATAGTGCTCGTCGTACTAACCATACCACCTGCCTGAAGTCTGCCTTGTCGGGCGGAAGGAGAGCTAACTCTGCCTCTGGTTTATTCTCTGGTAACCAGAGCTTGTCTTTCGGTAAGAGTTGCTATCTAACTGGTTCTTGTTGTTGTTGCTGCTGCTGGTAGTTCTGCAGGCTGTTTGCTAAAGTCGCAAACGTTTTTTGGCCGCCTTTACGGCCGGTCGGTGTTACTTCTGCTATTGGCTAGTAGGCTCGGATATGAATATTTATTTGCCCTTTCAGCATTGTTTATGCTATTGTTGCGACTGTTGACCATGTTGTGATGGACAGTGGCCACTGTCAGCAAATTAGCAAATAACCAAGTTGGAGCAGGGATTCTGGCTTTATAAACGTACCTACTAGTCGAGATTGCTTCGAGATACTACGATCGTTGTTCGTTAACCACTCCCACCGCCACCGTCACTGTGACGTTGGCTTATTATTAACTCAGTTGTGCCGCTAAGCGAGCGGATTGAGATATTGTCGTGCATATTTAATCGCCTGTTGTGTTCGCTATTGGGTCTGGCGGTGATTTGGGGTTGTTATTGCCGTTGGCTATGCTGTTACAAATCTGTCTGAGAACAAAGCAAACGACGTTCTGTGCCTGCAACGACTGATAGTCTAGAATAATACTAATACTTCCAGTTTTCATTGCAAGAGACGCAAACTAATCGGACAACCACTTGTCGATAGGGAAGCGTCTGTGAGTAAAGTTTGCAGGGTAAGTTTGACTTAGGAAAATGAGGGTGATTTAATCGATTTCTAGAGTGAAAGGCAGGAGGATACGGTGTGAAATATATATATATATATATATATAGTCTTTCGTTGTCTGCGCATTGCTTAATCGGTCCGTAGCATACATACGTGTTTGTGCAAAACCTACGTGAGGATGGCGGACCTACCTAAGCGGGCCTGGTAACTTTTAGCTCAGGCATGCATTCACCTGGGCTATGTTTTTCTATTGCAAATATGAGTCGTGTTTACATGGAAGAGCTTATTTATGAGGAGGCTTGCCCAGCGTAGAACTCCTCTAGGTCGATGGTGATCGAGGAGAGTGGCAATTTCCTAAGTGTTATCAGTAGACCTATTCATACTACATATGCGTCTACGCAGTTTCGACAGGAATTGTGCCTGTACCTCATCGTTTTTCTTTTCTATGATGACAAGGTGCGCACGTGTTTCTCATCTATGTAGACGAAGTTTTCAAGATACGATCGCTGCTACTAGATAATCAATAGGTACACTTCGACGAGACTACAAATATTCAGACTCAGAGCAGCGGAACATAGTATTAGTAAGTTCCCTTTTAGCCGAATGAGCTGTACGAACTGCGCAGATGGTAAGCGCTGGCTCACTCTCAAGCGGTGGTAATTTTGCTGCTACGCTTTAGTCTGCTTAAAACGACAAATTTACACATTGAAATGTAATTTCGTTCCTATGGCGTCAGCGGGCAAACCCGTCTGGGCTTGACAGTAAAAATCGTAGACAGGTGTCATCTGTAATCAAAAATGCAGTTCAGGCTAACCTGATTTCGCAAGCTAGCTGACCTGTCCTCGAGTGTTTATATCCAAGGCAAACGTCGCATGCAGACACAATGGCAAGCTTAATGGCGCAGGGAAAGGTGGGCTAAGGGTTCTGTCGTACCTAACTCCAAAACGTCAATTGTAACAGAACGAAAAGAGACGCAAGTGTTTCTGGCCCGGAAATTTCTTGAACAAACTTGACAAGGGCAGGCCTCCTGTATTCTCCAGACTCGTTACAGGTGATAAAGCTTGATTACAATTATATGCCTCTGTTTTCGAATCCCAGGGCTCCCCAATAGTTAGTAAATAAAATCGTTGTCGTTTAAGTAACAACAATTATCATAATTAATGTGTACAGGTATTACAATGCTACGAATTAAATAATATCTACAATATTGCTTGTTTTATTTTATTATGCGTCACTGTCGGTGACCACTCAACATAAGCTTGGCGCTTGCTCTCTGTAGTTTTGATGAACCCTTTTGTCGAAGAAGGCGGTCGATCTAGGCTTCGCTGTGCCGCGAGCCGCCTCAAATAGCTTCTTCCCCAAACTCTTTTGGCAGTTTGAGTGCATCCTTGCTCTCGCCATTACAACGTGGTATTTACGAAGGTGCGCGTTCAAGCGCCGTTTATGTTCATCCTGGTGCCGTTTTTGTACCTCCATGGTGAATGATGTAGCAGACGCTCGCGCTGGCGAGTCCACGATAGCCGCGATAGAGCGTACGGAGCGGAGACACTGACGCCCCACGCCAGCGACACTGATTATGATCGTCCCGGCTGGTAAGGCCATCCGGTCGACGCCTGTTGTCCCTCTCCAATTCACCAGACTCCCGTGTAACACGGTAGCGGCCTTGTCGGAAAGTGCGTTCAACGACTTCATTGATGGCGTCGCGGGGGCCCTGCATGAGCCCGGCCAGCTTAGGGCAGCTAAGCCGGTGCAGGCCGCGCTCATCCACCGTTCCACCACATAGACATTTCTCCCTCTCAAACATGGCAATGCCAAGTCTGAGGGCACTGGCGACACGAAACTAATCGTCAGACAGCTTTCTGCCGATGATAAGAATGATAATAATATTCAACGATGATATGAATAATGAATGTTGCTGTTTTTTAAACAAACGAGTGGAGGGCGGGGCAATGTTAGCCCGCTGAACCTGCGTCAGGGCCCTGATGTAGCCCATTAAAATGTCATCATCGAGTAATAGGGCAGTATGTACACCGTTCAGGTGTACAGGTTACATACACGTGTGAGACTTTTCCACTAGCTAGGAATCACCAAAAGATGAGGTTTACTAAAACCAAGCAAACTTTGCAAGATTGGTTGTTGTATAAAATGAGCCCTGAAACTGAGATAGAGTCCGGCTGTAACCTGGACACACAGAGAGCGTACAACGGTGACGAAGGGAAGTGCGTCTGCGTTCATCATACAGCTCCGTAGTCGTCATCCAATGTCGGTCACCACGTTTTATAACGGCACCGTTTTTAAATTTATTTTACTATATAGGTATTATATGCTTTATCGCGTATACACTTCTGATTTGTGCATACACTCGTATCCTTCTGTTGTGTTACTTATACTCAATTTTATTGCTTTATCAGCGTACACACTTTTGATCGATACAAACACTCGTATATTATGTATATTTTGAATGAAAGGTGACAGATTGTTAACTTGTTGGGCACGTCAATAAAAAAACCTGATTGATTCTTTTGCCCTCACACGAGGGAGAGTTGCATACAGCTTTCGGCATTCTAAAGTGCAACACCATCAAGCCCTTGTTGCAGCGAATATAGGCATGCCGGCTATGACTCGATGAGGCAATAGAAGGCTTGAAGTTATCTGCTTGATGGAAATGTTTTACCTTCAAAGTGGTAGGTGGCGCTTCATGTGTAAAATATGAATGAGACACTGCAGCGGTAAGGCACACTACTCGAAGCTGATAAGGGTCTAGGTGGTACGCTGAGGTGGTTTTTAGCGCGAACTCTCGGAAAAACTGGCTACAGAAATAACGGTCTGATTATGAACGCCCAACTGAGAGATCTTTTGTACAAGCATCCGGTGGTGAAGGATAGTAGATAGATAGCGGAAAAGGTGCTATTCTGGTCAGCATGTAGACTATGAGATGGCTTTTATCGGTAGAATTAGATGGCCCTTCGAAATGTTCTTCACCATCCATCCCCCAGGGATGGGTCTTTATCTCCAGTGCTCGATCGAATTTCTTCAAAACAATCTTGAGCACTTAGTCCTTGCTGAAAATTAGACAAAAAACTGCACGTAGCCCCAGTTTTTCACCACGGTTGTTATGACACCGACATAGTTATGCTCGCCATTTTCTCACACCGCTGCCTGTGAGAGAATCGACTCAAAGGCTCCACCCACACATCAACGAAGTAGATTCGATACTTACTCGCTCTTCACTACGCGGAAAATTTCAGCAACTTCCCAGTTCCCTCGAACGAGATAATTATATCTTCGGGGCGTGGGAGGCGTAGTATTCAATGTTTGTACAATAAACCTATAAATAAATGTGTTCTCATTACAAACAGGAATAGAGCCGCCGAATTGCATGGTCTCACAAGTCGTGAGCTCAGTTTCGATGCGACACTTTATCGGCTATTAATCAATGCGTTATTTCATCTGAAGCTCTGGAACTAGTTTGAAAGTTTGTAAGCAAATAGTAATAGGGATACTTTTCTATCACACATGACAGTTAATGTATAAGCTATCACACATATTTAGAAAAGAGCTTCAATACTAATTTTAATCTCCTCTACTGGGTGACTTTTATGACATTATGTTATTATGTTATATGTGAATAATAAGAAACTAACACGTTCTCCGTTGATTATTTCACTTCCTCTCGCCCTGTTCTCTACATCTCTTGTGAAATTCCTCAAGACCATTACCACTGCGATTCTAATTTAGCTGCTCCCCCAGGAAAACCGGTCATTTCGTACACCATCCAGTCTACGTATGTTGTTATTGTTTTTGCTGCTTATTATAAGCGCACAAAACATAGACATAGTCTATCAGTCAAACTACGAGTTGCTTGTGGTTTTGTCTGGTTGCTAGTGTTCTATAGCCTTTGTTTATTTGTTAGATACTTGAACCGCCAGGCTAGACTACAAGACTCGCATAACAGTTTACACTGTGGGGTCGCTTTTTTTACGGCTCATCAAAAAGACGTCAAATTCACCTAGTCTTTGCAAGGCGCCAACGTATATGTACCGTTTATCATCGGATTTTCTCGTCTCTTTTTAACGCCAAGCTATTTCCCTCTACGAAATGATTGGCCAAAACTTGTCCAAACTTTACCATCGCCCCGCCCCGCACAGCCACTTGTCTGGTCCACACATTAGTTGTAGAAGCTATCACAGATGACCGTTTGAACCAAAACGACGTCTTCCTCAATTTTTCAGTTTGGGAAAAAGGAAGAAATCGCACGGTGCCAAGTCGGCTGAATAGTTGAGTCCAGCGTCTCCAGCGTGACTCCAAATGAATGAGAAAATACCTCTTTTCCCGTCCCGAGCTTTTCGTGCTCGAGGAACCATCTACTATGAGACGCTTTATGAGGCTCTTCTGGGTCAGCGTAGTATACACGGTAGGCAATCTGCAAGATACCAATTGCTTGTCACTGTTGTATCATCTTTCTTTAGTTCGATGTCCCCTTACCTTTACTCTTGGAGAAAAAGATGACGACCAGCACGTTGCCAGTTGACTGACCGTTGCCGCTACACTACTATGAGTAGACCCCTGACCTCTGCGAACTCTGGAACCTCAGTAAAGGCTAAAAAAAATACGTGCGCTAGTGTAAAAATACCGCCCTCACCCCCTCCTCTTGTTTGGGCAAATTGCGACTTAGCAGACTTTTATGCGTCTTAAAGAAGAAAGAACTTGTGGAAGGACTTGCCACCACGAAGGCTCCTCTAGCGATGCATCTCTTATGTCACAAGTTTTTATCAATCGCAGCGTTCCGCAAGCCACATCCGTTCGTCCTCAGTTGCTGCTTTTAGACGTCCTTCACGGGCTCGTCGTACAGATTGAAATTTCCAGTTCGAAAGTTTCCCTACCACCCATGCCCCAGGGATGGGGGTTTATCTCCAATTATTGATCGAAGCTCTTAAAAACACTATTGTGCACCTGCCCGGTTCCAGTGCGCAGTACGCATCCATCTATAGACTCGATTCTTACTTACTCTCGACTACGCGGAAAATTTAAAAAGCTTCCTAAATATATATATATATATATATATATATATATATCTAGGAAGCTTCGTTCGTTGGGGGACAATTGTTTACACCCCGTTATGAGTTAAATAAATAATTATAATCATATATATATATATATATATATATATATATATATATATATATATATATATATATATATGGAGAAAATTATATAGAGATGTCTTCAGTGCGTTGGAGGAGGCTTCATAAACACTGTATGGCTCGTATGGTCTCTCAAGTCGTGGGTTCAGACTCGTTGCGGCACTTGATCAGCTGGTGATCGAGGCGTCATTTCATTTGAAACTCCGTAACTTTTTTAAAATTTGCTTGAAAGGAAATACTTAACATAATTAAATAAGGACGCTGCATATTTAAAAACGAGTTTTAATAATAATTTTATTCTCCTCCGTTGGGTGTCTTTGTTACGTTCTGTTATTATGTTACATGTAAACAGATAAACTAACACGTCCTCCATCGATTGTTTCAATCCTTCCCGCCCTGTTCCCTTCATTTCATGTGAAATTCCCCAAGGCCATTACCATTGCGATACGATTCCAGGTGCTCCCTCAGAATAACCAATAATTTCGGGCCATCCTCCAGTTTTTGTTTGTTACTATTATTACTGCAGCTTGTGGTAGCGCACAAAACCAGATAGATTTTCAAGTAATCGACTTCGTATACCATGTCATCTTATATATATATATATATATATACTCCCTATAACAACGATGCCCAAATAGCCGTAGGATGAATTCATATCGCAGTTCCCACAAAAGCATTCGCATAAAAATGCGGACTACGATTTACAATTTGCTTTGTTTGGTTGATAGTGTTCTACAGCGTTCGTTTCGTTCTTTCTCTACTTGGACCGCCGAGAGCTAGGCTACAGAACTCGCATAACAGGTCGCACTGAGAGGTCGCTCTTCTTCACGGCTCACCGAAAAGACGTCAACGTCCGCCCGGTCTTCGCGAGGCGCCAACATATATGTGCCGTCTATCGTCGGTCTTTGTCGTCTACTGTTAACGCCAAACAATTTCTTTCTACGAAGTTATAAGCCCAAACTTGTCTGGTCTGAACTGTACCACCGCCCCGTCCCGCAAACCGACCCGTCTGGTCTACACACAGCAGTAGTTGTGGATGCTAACACAGACGACCGCAGCACAAAAGTGGCCCCGTCGTAATATATATATATTTCATTGTTTATAATCTTCCTGACTTTCTTCTCCCCTGCTCTTCCATTTGTGCACGTATGTCGTTTTTCTGGTTTTCGATCTCTCTTCGTTTTCGTGTTACTTATCATTGACTCTCACACCACACAGGCAGAACATGGCCGAAAAGATGATAGCAGCAGAGAGCTTAGTTCCAGTAAACAGTAATTAGTTCATTCTTCATTATTTTATTAATTAATTACCTCATTAATTAATTAAATCGCGCCATTCATATGACAGTATAGTAAAAGTAGTAGAAGTAGTAATAATTATTGTAATAGCAAGAAGCAACGTTGTAACGTGGATCCTCTTCCGAGTTCAATCCCGTCGTCGTTACATAAGTCAATTAATTAGTCTGTCAGTCAAGTCAGTCACAATTGCAGTGGCTCCGTCAGTCCATCAGCTCAAGCAGTGATGGCGGTACCGGTGACGTCCATCCAACGTCCATCGAAGTCGAATAGCGGTAGCAGAAGTGGCAGTAATCAACAACGAATCATTGTTGGACGAGATGTCGCTGACGCACCTTGCGGGGGGTTTGCAGGCGGGGGGAGGGTTGGGGTGGGAGGTGGTTGCGCCAGCACATTCATATTCACATGGCGCCTGCCATTCGAGGCGCGTTAGGTGCGCCAGAGGTCGTCCGAAACAGACCTCCACGCTCGATGTCCCCGCCTGCGAAACACGAGGTCGTGGTGGTGGTGGTGGTCAGGTCTTCGGTCTCCGGTCTCCGGTCTCCGGTCGAGGCTGCCTTTTTCCTCCTCTCTCTTTCTCTCTCTCTCTCTCTCTCCGTAGCCTGGCCACGTCACGCCCTGCGCCATGCATGTTCACTGACGACTGTCGTTGGTTGCTGGCTGACATTTCAGGCTAGACCGAGGAACTATGCGCGAGAGAGAGAGAGAGAAATAGAAAAAGGGAGACATGGAGAGCGATAAATACGTAGACAGATAGGTAGATAGATATTTTGTGCCATAATTCGCGCATCGCGCCACCGGATTCTGCCCGCCGCCCGCGATCTCCTTCTGCTACCATCGACAGCTAATTGAAGCCATCCGCCATTCCCCTGTAAACGTAGTCGTAGCGGTATTAGAAGTTATACATATGTATATATATATATATATATATACGTGTGTGTATAAGGTCCAACTGATGTTTAAGCGTCACTATTGGCACTTGCGCTGGCGCTGCTAACACAACAATGAAATTAAATCCGCTTAACCAATACCAACGTGACAGACATTGTCACCAGAGGAAGAAGGATAGAGGGAGAGAAGGAGCGCGAGCGCAACAGACATACAGACAGATTGAGAACAGTGATAGGCAACACACGGCGTCACTCAATGGATCGCACCGGAATCAGTGTCCAAGAAAAACAATACAAACGACCACAATTGGGTCGTTGATTAACTTGATCGATCGACCATGTGGACGAGTGGAGACGGCATTGCAGCTCCGATGCCACTTCAGCCATTTGGAGAATCTAATGGGCTTCTGTACTATGTACTACTTCTAGCCAGTAAATAACGGCGGCCTTTGTAGCAAGCAGGAAGCAAAACGAAAACAAAAAGAAACACACCTGACGACGGTGATCATGATGACAATGCTAAATTGGTGGAGCTGATGGTATGACCCTAGAGGATCGCGCACTTTCGCTTCGGTTTCGGCTTGTACGGTGGACAGAGGACAGCGCGGATAGCCTCGTCGAATACATTCTTGAGCCCTTTTTGCGTGAGGGCAGAACACTCGAGGTACTTGACTGCCGTAATCTCCTTGGCCATCCCAAGGCCCTGCGGGTAGGTAATAGGAGCGAGCTTCCGATCCCGCAACTTATCTACGGTATCTTTGTCGTCCCGAAGATCGAGTTTAGTGCCGACCTGAAATAAAAGACAGAACACGAAACAAACGTCTTCTAAATGAGAAAGAAGATCCATGGCCATTTTGAATGCTTGCCAAAGCGACTATCTTCAGCTGGGCCACGGCTGATGTACCCAATCGGTTACAGCACAGCGTGTGGACATACGGTGAAATGTGTGCACACATAAGTTAAACATGTGTACCCCAGCATACGGTTCACGTAGGAACATGGACAAGTATTATTACATAATTGCAATTTGAAATGCCATTTGCATCGATAATAATGCCTAAAATTCATCCAACCAATCCCCGTACTGCAAAGTGTTGTTTTTAGCGTTCGTAGACTTGTCCCTACGGTTGTTTTTGTTGTTGTTGTTATTATTATTATTACTATATATAATAATATTCACTCTTGTTTTTGTTATATTGCTGTCTTTTGACGTTGTTGTTGTTTTTGCCAATGCCATTGCTGTTGTAGTTGTTGTCGCCGTCACACGAGCAATAGTTCAATAGCCCAGACACAAACAAATAGAGTTAAGAAATGTACGCGTCAACGCCAGCGCTTCAAGTGCACCGGCAGTTGTTCGAGCTCGTCAGTATCGTCAGTTAGCGATAACTATGCAGCTATAGACGAGCCGATGACAGTCATGTCACGGACGGCGATCTCATCACCCAGGAATCCACAGAGTCCAGCGATCGAGTTTCCAACGGACGTTTGTAAAATGCTACTTCTATATTTCTGTGTTACTGTCGATGGCTGCTGCTTCTGTTGTTGTTGTTTTTGTTGTTGTTGCTGTCTGCTACTTAAGATATCCACAGGCATATATCAATTCATCATTATCTCGCTCTCTCTTGCTTCGCTATCCAGCTCTCCTTATCGTCTTTTATCGCCGACTATGAATTGTTGTTGCGTGACGTGTAGCTGTAGGTGTGTGTGTGTCTGGTAAAAGTATACAATCTCCAGCTGACACAGCAACATAATCCACTCGACTCCGTGGCCGTGTGGGCTGGATGGGTCGGCTGGCTGCTTGGGAACTTGTCGGTTTGACAAAACGATGCGCCTAACACACCATAAGAGCGCGACGGTAACTAGACGTGACACTCGGCGGCGGTTGATAATGATAAACGCGTTTGTCTGTGACTGCTGCTCTGGTAATACGCTGTGTCGTACAAGCAGATGCTGGCAATGGTGTGATGATGTTTGTTCAGTTATGATGAGGGTGGTGATGATAGTCGTACCGATGCGTAGCACTGGCTCGTCTATTTTCCCATAAAAATAACAACGGCAACAATACAAGAATAACGACAACAATAGCAGCATAATAACAACACGCTAACATCATCAACAACACAACAACAACAACAGCAGCAGCAACAATAACGCCGAGGACAACAACATTGATGTGGCCGTAGATTCAGCCGTTCGTTAAAACGTTTCTCAAATCCCTGGCTTAAGCATTCACCATTACTTCAAGGTTCGTCTGAAGGCAGCTAGTTATACATACGCATAACCTAACCCGTTTGTGGTTTGGGTACGTATTGGGTGGTCATAGACTTCTACGTTAGTGTGTAGATACTAACGAGTCGCCTCCACCTTCACTTTAGCCGCCAGACCATCGCGGTCTCATCAGAATACTAAACGTAGCGTGATGCAGGCTTTTTCCAGCACACAAATGAACTTATATCACGAGCAGAGCAATGTGTAGCTGCCAAATCCGACAGCCTAAGAACGGACAAGGAACACACCCAACCACACACCAATTCAATCTCGCGCTGGCATTCTATGGCTCGTAAGCTGCACTAGATAGCAGCGCGCCGCTCTTCAGAATGTCACCCGCTAGTCTTACCCCGCTCAAGCAAGCGATGGCTCCTTCTAGAGATTCAGCTGTGACACCTGTCAGTCTACCAGTCTATTCTCTTATATCTCCACATAGCTCTCTCTGTGTATATATATATATATATATATATATACTCCTGATGTTTGTTGATTGGTTATTGACTTATCGTTTGCGTGACGTGCGCGTGAACAATGCGCCACGGCAGCCGGGCCGGGCCCGTTAGGTCGAAGACAAATGTTCGTCGTGGGTGTTGTCGTCATTAGCGCTAGACAATATAATCCAAGAGACATCGGAAAGACGTAGCTGCACAGCGGCGCGCTGGTGATTAGAAATTCCGCTAAGCTGACACGCCTGCGAAGTCCGCTACTAGAACAAGAACGCCGTCAAGCTTCACTAAGTTGCTGCTGCTGAATTGTCCAGATCATCCGATAGTGGCCGGACGCAGCACAGAATAACCGTGCGTCCATAAGCGCAGTACGCATAAGCGAACTGCGTTGTCGATATTGTTATCGTTGTTGTTATTACAAACGATCGACCTATATTGCTGCTGTTGTTGTTGTTGCCGTTATTGTTACTGTTGTTGTTGCACTAGCTGCTGTTGTTATTATTGCTACTCCTACTACTGCTTCTACTCTACCATTGCTGTTGCGGTAATTGTTGTCGTTGTGTTGCTGTTATCGATACTGCCCTCACTGACGACGGAGCGTGCAGCTACAGTGACCTATTACTTACGAGAATGATCGGCGTGTTCGGACAATGATGGCCGACTTCGGGGAACCACTTGGCGCGCACGTTTTCAAATGAAGCCGGATTTACAAGCGAGAAGCAGATAAGAAAAACATCCGTTTGCGGGTACGAGAGCGGACGCAGCCGATCATAATCCTCCTGACCTGAAACCAATAACACGCAAATCACACTTATATCAGCCATTCCATATCTATGTACCCGGCCAAATATCGCCGTCTCAAAATCTTCGACAGCCAATCTGATAAAGATTGATACAAACCCGGTCTATGAAAAGCATATATATATATATATATATATATATATATATACATATGGTGTGTGTGCGTGTATGATTTCTAATTCTTCTATCCTGAGTTTGTTTTGACAAACAAAGCCCCTTAGAAAATTCGAAACCTCTAAATAGAAAACATGTGATGTATATATACAGAAACTTTAACTAAAACCTATATTTATTTTTCCTGCATTTATTTTTTTCCTCCGCTTGACATGGATATATATATATATATATATATATATCTGTGAATCTTAACTGAGTGCATAGCTTATAAAGCAACTGTACTATGCACACATGCCTATATACGCCTCTTTTGGCGCGTCGTCATCGTCACTCTCATGTCCATTGTTCATTGAGCACCTCGGTAACCTCAAGGCGACCTTATGCTACACCTCGGCTACTCTGGCGTTATCGCTGCCACCAGACCTTGTACTTGACTGTCGAAAGGTCGTCCTTCTTTACCTATTAAGCATCAGCAAGACCTTGGTCTTCTTCAGCACAGAGACGCTCTTGCCCAACTCAGCTGGGCGTTCTGCTGCTGCCGCGGCTACTGTTGTTACTGTGCTACGGTGCTATTGTGGTCTGGCAAATGTTCGCGTCGAGGGAGATCAAGGACCTCACAGGGCGTCACTCATTGACTCGTCTCGTCTATTGTTGAGACTGTCGCATCGATTTGTTCATGACCGGCTCGTTCTTTTTTTATCTATCTATGTCTCTCTCTTTTGTCTCTCTATCTACCTTTATATATATATATATATATATATATATATATACGCTCTCTTTCTGTCTCTCTGTGTCTGTTTCATGCTGCGTTCGTTCCTATTGCGGTGTGGTTTTCTGGTAGTTTTTATCCTATTCAAAGTGCACAGCACAGCAGAGAAAGCGGCAATTGAAAACGAGAGAGAGAGACAGGGAGCGAGATCGAGTGAAAGATACAATAGGGATATAGGAGAAACAAGAAGAGCACAACGACGAAGGTCGTCTGAAAGCGAGCCCATTTTGAGCCAGTGCGCGAGCAGAGTGTGCCGTGTGGTTAGCGGCCAGCGAGGTCGTGCGCATCTCTTTGTCGGCCCGGGCGGCGCGGGCACACTCTTTCGTCTCCAGGCCGCCGGGCAGCAAGCCGCCTCTGCTAACGGAGTGCGAGTGCGGCAGGAGACCACAATGAGAGGCACCATGTTGTGCACGCATCATCATCATCTTCGTCATAATATTAATCTTCCCTGCCACCACCACCACCGCCGCCGCCGCCATCATAGCAGCCCCCTTATACCCCTTGGTCTCCTTTGGCCCATCTCCTCAGCCGGACCAAGTCATCGAATAACAAGAGAACCAAACAAGCCGACGACAGCTACAGTAACGGTGTTAATGTAATCATTTTACTACTACTACTACTACTACTACGACGACGACGACGGCGACGACTAATATGTACAAGCATAGCAACAGGAACAGTAACAATAAGCACCTTACGACCTCATGGGTGGGCGGGTGGCTGGAGCCTTCTAGGTACTTTACGCAACGCGGATAGATACATATCGTAGATACGTACGAAGGCTTATCGCTATATATATATATATATATATATATATATATATATATTTAAATATATAGCGATAGGCAATCGTGACTCGCCAAGTCTATATACATGTACGCTGCTATTATTGCTGCTGGCAGTAGTAATGGTAGTAGTTCGTTTTTAGAGAGATTTAGAGATAGGCGAATTGCATGATATAGATGCACAGGCGGAAGCGCCTTTGTTACAGCCACGATAGCGTGCGACCACCCACAAACGCACAAAAGTCCAGTCGCTCTCATTGTCCCCTTTTCGGAGACGGTACTGTCTTCGTAAGATTCTACTTCACCTGCCTACTTTAACTTCTACTTCATTTGCCATTAAAGCTGCGCGAGCACTGTGGCAGTAGTGGTCGTCATGATGGTAACCTCACCCAGCTTAATCGAAGCAACAGACATATGCATGTGGTAACGGCGTCAACTCGTCATCGACGCTAAACCGCTTACCGAGGAAGATGGCTTAGTGACAAAGGGCCTTTGCCTTGCATTCGGCAGGCCTGGGTTCGAGACCCAGACCGGGGACCACTCTTGAATTCGTTTTATGGTTCCCAATTTAGACAATTGGGTAAATGTCGGAGTGGATTAAAAATCGGCCATGACATGAAAAAACGTACACGGGCATTATTAGCCTTGCGGAACAACTTAAAGAAAAAAAAACCACAGCCTCGGATGCCGGCCCACAATCGAACCAGCAGAGATGCACTCGAATCGGCTTAGTTCGCCTGCCCAATTCCTCTACTGTTTGGCGGCGCTTTCGTCAGCCAAAGCTTGCAGTCACTCGTTATTGTCAATTAGTTCATTCGACCACGCATCTATCAATTAGCACATCCCATTCATGTGTGCTGCTTCCATCACCATTCTTTCTATTGGCGTCCTCCGTCTACCCTTTGCGGAGAACAACTCATCGTCGTCTATGACTACTAGTAGTAATATTGGTATGATTATCAGGATCAGCAAAATCGTTTTATGTCGGTGCTCAACCCAATCCATATATATATATATATATATATATATTTAACCAGAGATATATTTCATGATTTCCTCCATAGCAAGTCAATCGTATGGTCCTAGAACGAATAGATCCTGACTCATGGCGCGTGGCCGATACAGTCTCCTTCCTCCCAATAGTATGCTGAAATCGTATTCTTAAAATTCTCACTGCTGTTGCAGTTGATTGTTAACCGTCATATTACGACTAACCAGCTCCTACTGGTTATGGGATGGAACCTTCCCTCAACCACTCTTGACAAAATTACCCTCGTCTCGGGCGCTCGTTATTAGTCGACGATTTTGTGGTTGTGTTCACCTTCACTATCCACCTGACTACTAATGGTTGTTGCTGTTGCAGCTGTTGTCCTGGTCATAATTGATCGTTGTTATTGTTGTTGTTGTTGTTTGTCCTTTGTTCTCCTATTGTTATGGTCGTTATTGTTCTTATTAGAGCTATCTGCCAATACTGTTGCAAACGCGCGACTCCACCCATAGGCAACGGAAGGGCTTAGGGGGCCAACAGCGTCTATCGAAACCGCTCTGTTCGTTCCTAATTGTAGCTTTAGGCTGACGTGACGCTGAATGCAGAGGTACATGTGCATAGGTACTTTCTGAGTGGTATGTTTCGCTCTTGCTCTCTTTATTGGCAATCGACGACAATCATGCGCGATTCCATCTATTAACGTAAGCTAACTGGTACGTTGTTATTGTTGGTGTTGTCGTGGTCCTTACCGGCGGTATCCCAAAGGCCGAGATTGATGGGTTTGCCATCAACCATTACATTTGCCGAATAGTTGTCAAAGACGGTGGGGATGTACTCTCCGGGAAAGGCATTTGTGGTGTACGAGATAAGGAGACACGTCTTTCCTGGAAGCAAGCAAGAGAAAGAGAGAGAGAGACAGAAATAGTCAGAACAAAGTTAGCAGATGATTACGAACAACGTGAAAATACAAAGGTGAGCGAAAGCCATTCAAGGCGGCTCTTTAATGATCCTTGCAACAATGGAGAACGAGATAACAACCATTTCAAGGAGCAACTAAATACATACATCTAAACATCGCTAGGCGCATTATGAGTAAAAAAAAAATTATATATTGCACTGGTGTTCGCGCTAAGTATTTGAGACGCATTTATATATAAATATATATATATATATATATATATATATATATACTGTGCCGAAACAAATCATTCTCCAAGAGCACAACAAGGAAATGATAATGAGTAGTACTCGTAGACCTACGCGCGGTGATGCTGCCGGGTGGTGGGCGCCAAGAAACAACAGTGCGATTTCCTGGCGGCCAACGTTTGTGGCACTGACTAATGGTCAAAAAACAGGCGAACGGAACGGAAAGACACACGACGACGTAAACGAGAGAGGGAGGCAGAGAGAGAGGGGGAGAAAAACAGAGAAACATTGACGGGTAGTGAGAGAAACCACCGACGACGAGAGACTGTGTGCGAGATTAGCGCATCGAGAGAGAGAGAGAGAGAGGGAGAGAGAGATGTTCGTGTTACATTCGGGCCAAAGAAAAAGGAAAAGTCTGGGCGAGCGGGCAGACCACGTATACAGCCACGTATATACAGTAGTCGTAGTAGTAGTAGTAGTAGTAGAAGTGGTACAGAGAGTACAATCGGCGTGTGCACCTACGCACACGCCGCAAGAACGTATGTGAGTAAGCCAGTCAGCAACTCTACAGCAACAGTCTTAACAGCATCGGCATGTACACGGTACACAACCACATACGCACGGCCAACGTTGAAAAGTCATCACTAACAATCGGCTGATCAGCCGATCCGTCTCAGCCGACCAAAGCCGACCAACGCCTTCGAAACAACAACAAAATCTGCTGCCTTTCGTCGGTCTTAACACGGCTCGTGCAGTTGTGGAATATTACTGTTGTTGGCTGGTGTAGCAAAGCTGTTGTTGTTGTTGCTGCTGCTGATGATGTTGTTGTTGTTGCTGCAGCAGCAGCTTGTTGTTATTGCTGTTGCCGTTTTGTTTATAATATTGTTGTTGTTGTTGCTGTCGTTTTTACTTATGTTATTGTTGTTGTTGTTGCTATTGTGCTTGTTGGTATTGTTCTTGCTGTTACTGTTTTTGTTTCTGTTATAGTAGTAGTCGTTGTTGTTGTTGTTGCTGCAGCTGCCGTTGTTATTGTTGCAGTTGTTGGTGGTTCATTGTCGTAGAACAAAGCAGTTGCAGTAATAGTAGAGTGTTAGCGCTATTGTTGTTGTTGCTACTGCTGATGTCGTTGTTGTTGTTGTTGCTGCTGCTGCTGTTGGCGTTGTTATTTTTATTGTGGTTGTTGTTGTTGTTGTTGTTGCCGTCGTCGTTATTGTCGTTGTTGTTGTTGTTGTTGTTGCCGTCGTCGTTATTGTCGTTGTTGTTGTTTTGTTGTGGCTGTGGTGGTGGTTGTTCGCGTGGCCGCTCTCGCATCATCAATGAGTAGCGTAAATCGTAGCATAAGCATTAGCATCAGTAGCGGTGGCGACGGCAGCAGCCGCAGCTGCATGGTAGTGACGCCCGTCAAGCTGCCAGCCAACAGCCGCTAGTACGGCCGCCTCCCTCCCGTCATCATCATCATCATCACGACCAAAATCATCATGATCGTCATCATCATCATCATCGCCACCAAGATCATCATCATCATCATCATCGTCATTGCGGTCGCCCCTTTAGCGCCGTGTGGCCAAATGTGGTCAGGCTGCGTTGGCGACCGTAACGCGTCGACCGCAGCCCAAACAGGCTAGCGGCAAATAAACAGATCTCGTATCAGCAGCAGTAGCGGCAGCAGCAGCAGCGTGAACAGTGAACGTCGTTTTGCATCGGTTTCTCCCTGTTTTCCACTCTGCGTTGTGAGAGAAGCCGCCCGTGGCAGGACGTCCGCAGAGGGCAAGAAAGAGAGAGATCAAGGGAGAGAAAGGAGACGCTGGGAGAGAGTGTGTGGGGACGACCAACAAATGAAAGAGCATGAAAGACACAAGCAGTTTTTTTTTTAGATTTTCCGTAAGGCTAATGCCCGTGTACGGTTTTTTCGTGTTAACGGCACACAAAGAACAACAACACAAACAATTCCCCCCCCCCCCCGCTACACACCCAGACATACATAAACACACAGACATATGCATATATGCAGTAAAGAAACTCTGCAGCTCTCTCTCTTCCTCTTTCTTCCTCTTCTATAATGTATATATATATATATATATATATATATATTAGAGAGTGTCCAAAGCCAGTTTGACCAGACTTGAGAGAGTTGTAGATTTCATTACGATAAGCATTCCTTTTTAGCTACGGAAATAAGCAAATATCCTCTCCCTTCGTCTACACCGTGGAAATCCTTCGACATCAGAGGCGGGTACAACGGGTTACAATGGTAACCGTACACTACCGATTTCGTATCAAACTGATTCACATCAAATGTGCATTCCCTGGTGATTTTTGGAGAGCGTAATACCAACATTTTAAGGTATTGAATGTAAAAGCTCAAACATTTGATATCACAGGACGTCAAAATTTTCCTTCCTCTAGCCGACTAGTTTTCCTGCATGGACGTCTTTCAGATAAAGCAGCAATAGAAGGACTTTTATCTCAAACACTGCCGGTCTGTTTCTCCAATACATAGAAGCAGCTCACGCAAGCACAGTCATCATCGGTCGCAAGGCGCACATAGTTTGATTCTCACGCAAGCACACATCGGACTCGTAAACTTAGATAGTCCGACCAGCTACACAGATCTAAGGAAAAATTTTGTAATTCACCACAAAAAACAGACGATATTTCCGCTGCCACTCCTCCCCCCAGGCTAAGTTGAACGAAAACCGACAGCCCCCGCAAATCTGTCCAGACTGTCTTTGGACACCCTGTCTACATACTATATATACATATAGAATATAAATATATATATATATATAAATAAATAGATATAGATATATATATATAATATATATATATATTATATAAATTATATTATATATATATATATATACTATATATATATATATATATATATATATATATATATATAGTATAATATATATATATATATATATATATAAACATATAAATAATAGGAAGAGGCGGCGCGCAAAGAGACTGAGGGCCCAAAGATACACAGAAGCAAACAGTGTTGCTCTTTTAGTACTGTGGCGGCTACTGCTGCTGCTGCTGCTAATAAGGCCACTCACTATATGAGGGTCGGATAGACACCCATTCACGTTTGCTGTTGCCGTTGCTGGTGCCACAGCTACGTCAATGAAAAGAACAGCTGCTACCATCACCACCACCCACCATGATATGGTGCTGCCAGCTTGGCTTGTGTAATGATTGACTCAGACCGACCGAGTCTGACCGTCCCGCTTCTTATGGTCTAGCGGGCCATAAATAAGGCCACAGTTCATCATCACACACATTTCACTTTATGTTAGGTTAACGCGAGAGAGTTTCGTGGTCGTGGTTATTGTTGTTGTTGTCGTCATCGTTGTCGTCTGTTGTTTTATTGTCTGCATTGTTGTCCCTGGCGGAGTTATGTCGCGACGACAACTACGAAACTCTAACCACGATGCAATTAAATACGCGTTCGACCATACAATTGAACTGCTCGTGGACAATACGAACATCTCTCCACAAGCAAAGCATATGAGCTGAGTTTGGCGAACGCTAATTCTGCTCCCTGTACGCACATAAAAAACTAACGACAGGTTAGGTACGCAATGAAATCTCTCTCTATCTATGCACATATATATATATATATATAACACGTCTGGCTTGACGGGCACATAGAAAAGTAACTACAGTTAACTACGCAATGAAATCTATCTCTCTAAATATATATATATATATATATATATATAGATAAAGCGTATGGTTTGACGGGCACTCACCAAATGACATGTATGAGAGTCATAAAGAGCCTCACAACTCTATGCTTGGCAACCGAACTACCCGATTAGCGACTGACGTGAGCGTTGACTGCATCCCACAAACATCCCGGACCACCTCACTCTTTACTGGCGTCATCACCGCCGCTGTACGTCTTGGCGCTGTTGCTATTATCATTTTTACGATTATTATTATTATTATTATTATTAATTGTGATACATGTACATATTGATAAAAGAAACCCTTGTTAAAAAAGTTTCACTGCATTCATTCTCCACTTGCCATTTTTTCTTATTCCATCACTGTGCCACGACGAACCCTGAGAAAACGGTTTTATAATATTTCTCTCTCTCTCTTTCTATATATATATATATATATATATATATATAAACCGGTGATTTGAAACAAACACCCCACAATCGGCGGTTTTCACAAACCGACAGTTATATCAAACCAGTCAATGACAGTAGATACATGCTCGGTGATACTGATTGACAGAGCCTACTGGAAGAGAAGCAAATGACGAAAGCGTCGACATCATCGTGTCGAGCGAAAAGCAGCAAAGCCAAAGTAAACAAGAAACGCCCGTCGTTAAAATAGTCGTCAACCGACAAACCAGTCCGGTTGGGCTGACCAATGAGTGAGCCATCAACGCAGAAACCCACCCAGCGCAAACAGCATCTCATACCAACCTCCTGCCAATGAATAACCTATGATATGATTGATATGCCCCCGGCTCTATGTACTGACTGATGGACGCAGACTGACTTTTGACTGACAAACAACGCGCACCAACTGAGTCTCATCTGAGTATGATGAGTAGGACTTTTCATGAGGGGTCCCTTTCAATAGCCCCAAGCTCCCAAACGACCCCCCCCCCCAGCAAAAGTGTCGGTGGAGTGTCTTGCTATTGTTGTTGTTGTCGTCAATTTACTGACTGCACGGCAACAGCTCGAGATTCGCGAAAGAAAAAACATTACACCAGACATTACCCCCACAGTCTCACGTCATGGCGCGATAACCCCCCACAAGTAGACGTCAGCACGTTCATTATTAGAATTATTATTATTGATTCATGTTACGCTTAGTACTACCGCTGCCATTGAAAGCATCATCATCATTATCACATATCACAGCGTCTGAGCAGGACAACAAGTAATTCACTGACTATATAGAGGCAAACGGTTAGTTTCGTATTCGCTTCGGGGCCTTGTATTCGTCCAATTGCATTGTCGTCTTGTTGAAAAGCGCGCGCACATTTAGCACAAACCGTTGACCACAAAAAAGGTCGTGAGACTTTCGCACATATTCTCCGTTCCCCATGGGACTTGGAATCCCGAAAGCGAGGCATATCTGCAATGCAGCGAAAACCGGGCATGTTGAGATATCTAGGACTTTCCCCGACAGCTCTCGTGGCAGCAGCAGCATGGCATACCGCTGATGGTATGCATCTATCATCCTCTAATCTCAAGATGAGCCCCTCGATTCGCAGGGAAATTCGATCAAGAACAGGAATCGAATAGGCGACACCCCCCTAACCCCCGCTTCGGCCGATGACAACTATGACTAGCTCACTAGCAACGCCGGCTAGACCATGACGCTACGGGGGTAGCTACTTGTTGAAGCTACGAGCCCTCAACAGAGCGACGACAGAGACATCCACCTCAAGATTGGCCTAGTGGACGCTATTCTGATATAAATGATCTCGCTCAATGCCTCATTCTCTGAGGGAGGACTTTTCGTCAAAGCTCACGAATGTCTAGCTGTTCATCGTAAGCAAAAAAAAAAAACACAATGCAAATTTTCTGCGTACGTCTTACAACGGCTCGCATAACCCCCTGGCCACCGCAATGTTGCCAGAAATAAATCTCTAGCTGTTTCCTTCCGCTTACCCAGTAGGGATAGCGTGAAATTTGCCTACATGCAAGTGCAAAACAACAAGAAACAAGGTCGAAGATAAACATAAGATTAAGAAACGAAGATGACAAGCTCCGATATAAACGACACAAAAACAACAGGCAGCTGAACGACGCGGTGTTCAGCCTAATTTAAGACGTGCAGCCGTTGCAGGTTATCGGGGCATATCACCCAGATGAGAAACAGGCTAGCAGTATTAAAACTTCTGTGTGATTGGACGCCACCAAAACGAACGGGTAAACGTCAAACAAACAAAAGATGCCACCAATTCATCAGAAGAACGATTTCAGGGAAATAAACATACGAAGTCGTAGTAATAACATCAATATTAATAGTGATTAAAAAAATCTTTAATCTGTACCACTTGGGCCAAACGGCTACAGAGTAATTAAGTATGTATATATATATACATACATGTATGTGTGTGTGCGGGCGTGGTATGACGTGACATGGTAGGAAATGTTTGTTCCCCATGGGCAACGCAATATATATATATATATATATGTGTAACTAGTAACATAAAATAAATCAATGTATACGTAGGCTATATATATATACGTCTATGGCATAAAACTTGTACGGCTGTACGCCGCATCAACCATGCTGGTTCCGTTCCAACAAAGACGGCAACGCTAAACGACGACGAAGAAGAATACGGCTCGCTCGTGTAAACTCATCATAGAGAGGCGAAAGGCATATACGTATACAATACATTCTAGAGTTACGGGAGAGCGGTTGTGACCTTCAGCCACCATTGTAAGCCAAGAGCATGTGGGAGTAGCAATGAAGCAGTATATATATATATATATATATATATATATAGAGAGAGAGAGAGAGAGAGGGAGAGAGAGAAGGAGAATCAATCGGTGTCAGTGATTTTCAACGAAAATCGTCGATAGCAACAAAGCCTACCAATGAATTCAATTCTTTCTTGATCGTACCGTACACGGATAAAAAAAACAGGTAGATTGTAGATTTTTATTATATAACGTTTTTATGTTAGCACTTTGGAGACTACATTATTGTCGGTAATAATAACAGTAGCTAGACTGTATTATTATTGTTATTATTATTATTAGGTTTACATCACTAACTATCGTAAATTCTCAGTGACTTTATATCCGTCTGATTTAGACATATCGTCTACATTCTATTCATATCACCGCCACCATAGCAACTGCTGCTACTGTGGAGACGACGACGACGAGTATACGGATTTTTACTATATATATATATACAGACACGCTCTTACAAACAAATACCAATAGTTGTGGCAGCGTAATGGCTGCTACAGGTGGTTGCTATGGAGTAATGGAGTCCATATCGTCGTCGTTGTAATTGTTGTTGCTGTTGTTGTTGCTGTTCTTGTTGTTGCTGTTGTTGTTGTCCTCGTTGTTATGTCACCTAAGTGGTGGTCACGGCGAAATGTTTGTTGCTGTGTTCTGGCGTGTGTTCTGTGACTGGTAATGGCGTTGTCGTTGTTGCTACCACTGCTGCTGCTGCTGCTCCCAGCGCAAACACTGACGCTTCCTCTCTGCCGTTTGCCTTTATTAGGCGGCAGCACACGCCTACAAACGTAGGGCGAGCGCTCTGTTCAAACGATAGAGTTGAACGAGCAGCAACCAGCGCAGTGCAAACAGCAAAAACAACAACAACAATTCTACCAATAATGGTGAATAAACGTCAACAAAAACAACAATGGCCACAATAAGGGCAACAACAACAACAAATAGGGAAGAGTAAAAGGCAATGGCTGCTCTTATGGGTGTCGTTACTGTAGCGGTGTCTTCTCACCACCCAGTCATTTGCCCGCCTCAGTCGTTCATTCAGTTATACGCCCTTGGCGATGAAGCAATATATATATATATATATATATATATAGGGTCATTCATATCGTTATGTACTTATTTCGAGGTTTGGTAGAACTCGGCAAGAAAATAACCCTATATATATGTGTGTGTGGAAGTATCTACAGTACGGTATCAAATGACACACCAAACCCAATGTGAATTCAAATCACAATTTTCTCCGTATGACATTCTAACCCGCGATACACCACATACGTGGGCTGGCTGGCTGGCTCGCACGCGCGCCACTGTAACAAGCTATTATTGCAACGACCACTTGAATCACTCGAAGGACAAAAGTGTCATGACAATAACAATGCATGACAATCGTTAATGTTGGGCGCGTCAACCTGTCTCGGCGGTTGCATTAGGTTCGTATAGTTGTAGTGTTTGTTATTGTAGCTTTCGAAAAGACACTCCGACCGGAAAATTGGGTGGTATTTAGCCGGACTGTTATTGTCGTTGTTGTTATTGTTGTTGTTGTTGTTGTTGTTGCTGTTAATGTTTGTTAGCGCCATTTCCCCGCGTGGGTGGCAAGATTCGAATTAGGTCAATCATTGTTGGCATCATCGCCTTTTTGGTGTTCTATTCTATAAACACATTATGCTCTATAGTGTAGACTCTTCCTGTGTGTGTATGTGCGAACGTGTGTGCGAATATTAATCAAAATAATCATCATCACCATCATAGCTGTGTTACCGATAATGAGAGCCAATGATTCACGTGTGCCCTTCAACCCCCTCGAGGGGTAAACAAATGCATGGGCTTACTATTGTTGTTGCTGCTATTGTTGTTGTTGTCAGTGTTGTTATTACAGCTGCTAGCACTGTTCTTGTTCGTGAGTTAGCGGCGAACGTAGTATACTAAAAACTAAGATAACCAAAATATGCATAGCAACAGCAGCAACAACACAACTAACTACTATTACTACGGCTGCAACGATGATGATAATACGCGCGTGTCTGCGTGCTGAATATCGATCAACAAATCAATATCTCTCTCTATTTATATATATATATATATATATATATATATAGACAATGATCTGTCATTCGGATCTCTTTGCTGTCTCAATTTGTCGTGATTTATTTCAAGTGACATATATATATATATATTTATAGAAGACATACCGACGGCTCCGTCGCCAACAACGACACACTTGATGGCCTGCATCGTTTAATGTTTGACTGCAACTTCGCGACGAGAAAAATTACTCCAAGGGCTACTGGCTGTGGAAATTGTTGTTGTTGTTGCTGTTGTTACTGTCGTTGTTGTTGTGCTTCGACTTCTTCCTGTTGCCTTCGGTCGCTCGAACAACAACAACGACGGGCGAGTCCAATAATCACGAACACTTGTTGGCCAGGAACACCAAGAGGCACAGAGGCCAGAAAAGAAGAAGAAAAACAAAAGAAGGACTTGACACAGCACCGTCGGCACTATTGCCGCTTATTACTTCCCACAAAACGAGTCGGCGCTTTTGCCGCCGAACATAAACTTATCCGCCTTGTCGGCGTGTGTTTCGTGGTGGGCGTTTGTTCCTACGTGAAGTGACGAAATCGTCGACGTTGACCCCAACACATCAACCTAACCAGCAAATAAGCAACAACAACAACAACAAAAAATCTAGATATAGTTGTGTGCCTGTGTAACGCAAATATATCCGGTAGTGGCGCTGGTAGAACACTTCACTCGATGTCTAGGTGAGACAGACACTTCACGGTAGCTCGTTGTTGTTGTTGTTGTTGTTGTTATTGTTGTTGTTGTTGCTGCTGTCGTTGTGGTCGTCGTCGTTGTTGTGTCCTCGACACCACTGTTCTTAGTCGACAAAGCCGCCACAACCCCGCTCGGCTCACAGTAGAGCCGCTTTAACACCACCAGCAACAATAAATATTCTTTATTGTTGTTTTTGTTGTTGCCACTGTTGCTGTCGTTGTTGTTGCTGATTATTTCGCCACCACGACTGCTATTATGAACGTTTCTTTTTCTTCTGCTTCTTGTTTTACTTTTCCTTTTAAACTTCACTTGTTAAACTGATGAACTTAAAGTAGCGGTTTGTAATTTTCGACCCAGTCGTCCTAGTTGTTGTTGTTATTGGTACGTCGCGATCACGGTTTTGCAGCAGCCGGAGCTCGCTGTCGTCGTCGTCATGTGAGAGGTGTCTGCCTATGTGGGGGCAGGTTGGTGGTGACTGATCGAATAGATCGCGGACACGATCGAACCGTGTAGAGACGGTACCAGCAACACCAGCAGCACCACCAACACGAAGAGGCCGTACACCGTGACACACGGACCGCCGATCATTGATCAACCAACCCAACCAACCAACCCAACCAACCAACCAATCGACCGACCGTTCGTAACACTTCGTCGAGAAGCAGTGGCAGCGCCACCAGCAGTAGCAGTAGGAGTAAGGCGGCCCGAGCAGACCGTTTGGCAGCCGGCGGCGGTCGTGGTCGGCTGTCGATGCCCTTTTCTTCAGTCAGTCAGTCAGTCACCACCCACCTTCACCATCACCACCACTACCGCCACCCAATCACCGTAGTAGTAGTAGCAGCAGTATAGTAGCGTATAGTAGTCACAACCAGTGAGCGAGTGAGTGAGTCAGTCACTCAGTCAGTCATTTAGTTTGTCATTCACCAGCTGCACCATCAACCAGCAGCAGCAGCAGCATCAGCTACAGCGGCGGCGAGGGCGACCGAACAAACGGGCGGACGACGGCCGAACGAACTCGTCTGTGGCGAGCGACCACGGTGGTGGCGGCAGCAGCGGCGGCAGCGGGAACAACGGTGGTGGCGACAGTAACAGGCGGGCGGCTATGTGGCTAGCTGGCTGCCGTCTGCTCGGTGATGACCAACAGTAGAGCAGAACGAACCTCCGCTTGACAACACCAGACGACAGCAGCGGCGGCGGCGGCGGCGGAGACGACGACCGCCAAAGCCCTCACCTACGACATCAACAACAACACCACCACCATCTACTAGCATCTGCCACCATCTACTAACATCTGCCACCATCAACTAACATCTGCCACCATCTACTAGCATCTGCCACCATCTACTAGCATCTGCCACCATCTACTAACATCTGCCACCACCTGCCACCGTCACCCAACCAAACACAACACGCGACTACACAACAGCTAGTGCGGCTGCTAGAGCGAAAAGCAGACGCCCTTGATGGAAATCCTCACCACTCGACGGCCCATAACAATAACAATAGTACTACTCGTCGACCGCCCGTCTGCCTAGCCGTTTTAGTCTGCAGCCCGCCCACTAATAAGTTTTGTTTACTCTTGTTGGCTTCTCGTTCTTCCTCTTCTTCGTCTGCCAACCACCCAACCAAGTTCTAACAAACCACTCGCTCCTTTCACGACAACAACAACAACAACAACAAAGAAGAAAGAAAAACTGCAGCTGTTTTGCTGCTGCTGCTGTTACTGTTGTTGAGGTATCTTGTAACAATAACACGACGACGACAAACGACTAGACTGACAAATAACAACAACGACGAGGACGACGACGACGCACCATCACAATAACAAATTCCATGACGTGGGTTGTAGCGCCGTCAGCCACTGGCTTCTCTCCTTTCTTTCTCTCGCCCGCTCGCTATATTTGGAAGGCTCGCTCGACCGTGGCCTGCCTACCCCACACGCCCACCCGCAAAAGACGACAGTGATGGCGATGATCTTTCGCTGTTTTGGTGCGCAGCGGCGACGGCGGGCGGTTCGTCGCGGCTCGGCTGCAACTGCTACTGAGGCAGACGCTTTGTGGCATAGGAGACAGCAAGTTTGAAAATTGCGCGTCAATCAAAAACGACAGCGACGACGAGACAGATATCGAATCACTTAGATAAGCCGACACATGTAAGCAATATATATATATATATATATATATATATAGTCTTTCGTTGTCTGCGCATTGCTTAATCGATCCTTAGCATACATACGTGTGTGTGCAAAACCCACGTGAGGATGGCGGACCTACCTAAGCGGGCTTGGTAACTTTCAGCTCAGGCATGCATTCACCTGGCTATGCTTTTCTATTGCAATATGAGGCGTGTTTACATGGAAGAGCTTATTTATGAGGAGACATGTAAGCAATATATATATATATATATATATATATATATATATATATATTTATATATATATATATATATATTTATATATTTATATAGTTCTATATATATATAATATATATTTATATCTATTATATTATCCTAGATGTTATTATATATACTAGCCACTATCTCTCTATATCCTAGATATATCTCTCTATCTCCTATCTATTCTCCCTCTCTTATTCCTCTATTTTTTTCTATATCTATCTATGGTTCTATATATCTCTTATTTCTCTATATTCTTTATTTCTTTTTATCTCTCTCTATTTCTCTCTTCTTCTCTCTCTATAATATATATATGAAGCATAGAGATTTGCGCCGAACGAAAAACCGATCGCATTGGCCTCCTTCCTCTTAGAGGCCAAGACACGCGTTTAACACGATTTTATGGAACACCATAAATAAAGCACTCGTGATATTAAGCATATTTGAATGTCCTACCTAAACGATCGAACGCCTATCTAAATAGGTGTGGACTATGCAGGGTCCGTACTAGGACCAACTCTATCGAATATAACCTCGGATAGAGTTTTTAAACTCTCGCATTCCGAGAGGCGGCATTCGTCGTTTACGCAAACGATCTGGAGCTAATCGTCACCGCCCGTGACAAAGATCTACGCCTTGGAGGGCATACTACAATATCTCCACCCGCTAGACCACCAATTGGCTACACAAACGACGAAAGCAATTATCTTAAACGATCTGAAGCGCTCTTTCTAAAATTTAAACCCACACCTGGAAGGGCCCCCAGAAAGACCGACAAGCGTGGTTACGTTCCTGGGCGTGACACTGAATAAGGCTGTCATCTACCAAAAGCTCGTAAAGCCTCCGCAGAACTGCAAAGAATGACCCCGCGAACTAGAGGAGCAATCGACTCTCGACGCTATCTCCTAGCAGACCTATCAGTAGTCTGTATCACTATTCTGTACCACAGTAGCCCCATGTATGAGTCGCTCACCTAATGGAGCGCGTGTTAGGCTACAACACGCCATCTCCTCTACAGGACACTATGGCACTCGACATCGCATTGAAAAGTCTCACGACGCCCATAGCATCTTCACAAACCGTCTGTAGACAGATTGAAGCCCTGGAACCTAACAGTCAAAGAACTAGCTTCAAAGTGCTCCTCAATCAACGTCGGAACGGACGAACTACAAATCAGTAAAATATAAACCCTGCACATATGGAACCAGCAATGAAGAGAAATATTGCCGAACCATTCTAGCTACTGAACCAAATCAATACTCCCTGATATAAAAAAAAATTAAACAGTCTTAACACGGCTCGCTCACTTGGCCATTTGCGCAGCTTCCCACGGGCAGCTGCGGCTGCTTTCAGCAATACCTACTTCGGAAGCAAAAATAATTGCTGCGACATCTACAAGACGTGCAGCCTTAATGGCAAATCAAAGTGACCAACTAAGGAAATCTTTAGAAGACAGAACTGCGGGCAAGGGCAAAGAAAATAACTGGATTTTTGTGGAATGGTGAGCCTCACACACGGTATCCATCATGCAATTTTCCAATCCATCTTGTGAGTAAAAAGTTCTAGCCCCTGGACGGTATACAATGGCCAATTTGCGTACAACACTATCTACGCATCGTGGCGCGATTTAAACCAGTCCAAAGCGACTACGTCCAACGGCCGCACTAGAACGACCACACCCCTCCGTGCTAAAACCCCAACGCCCTCAAGCGTCGAAACGATCACCAGCCGATGACGACACGTTCCAACTAACCGATCAGGGAGAGAACTAACTCAAGACCCTCAGCGTGAGCCAAATCCCAACTAACCAGTATTCCTATACGAAACAGACGCTCTCAGCGTAACTTTATAGTCTATCTCTGAAAAATATATCTATATTTATAAATCATGTATGATATATACAGGGTGAGACAGCTAAATCTGGAGTAACTGAGGCGCGCAGATAGATTAAAATATCCATATGACAACAAATATGTAAATTATTTTTTTTGCATGTGCCGGTGGGGAGGCATTCCTGGGGGACGTATTTATTCAATGTAACCGCAATTGGCTTTATTCATCGCTTCAATTTGATGTCGAAACCCCGCTTACAGTCATCTTGCAAGAGCTGCCTATCGAGACTTGCAAATGCCTGCTGAATGGAGGCAGTAAGCGAGTCTGGGTTGCTATGCCTAGTTTTGCTAAACTCTTACTCAAAAACGCCTCACAAATAATAGTCCAGAGGGTTTTGGTCTGTCTTAGTTAGGCGACCAAGAGAATGCTTTTCTCAGTACATGCTCGTATGCTGACCATGCTCTTCCACCAGACGCCACACTCAAGCCGTGCGCATAAACTGGAAATTTACTTTCTTCTGCAACAATGATATCTTCTAATTTGTAGTCAAATTAAAGGTAATTTCGCTGGGTAGTTTTTGAGGCGACGGTGAATATCTTCTCGTAAGAAAAGGATCAAGGATGGCCTGCTGCTTTGGGCCTAAGGGAACCCAAATACGCCCGACATCGAGCAAGTCTGTTCTCTTTATCGCTGTCAATGAGGATCTGTCTGTATTTTATGGTATAAGGATCATCCTCGTGACCAACGAGCTGACAAATCGTTCGCGATGGCACACCCATTTTATAATAATTTGCTAAATTGATTTATTAAGAATGCAAATGGAGCTACAATTGTCTCCCGCAAACGTGTGCACTAGGATATTACTCGTATAGAGTGGGTTGGGACCACTTCAGCAGCGTGCCCCGGACGGACGCCGCGTTTCCGCGTTGGACGTCGAGGTCAAAGCGCTGTCTCAAGGAAGCCGCAGATCTCTTGTCTCCGGTTGCGAGGTTCAGCTGCTCACCGACTCTGTGAAGGAGTTTGCGAGTGAGGTTGCCTGGACCGCCCAAGATCTCGAACGCTAGCGGTTGAAACTCATGTGGGTAACCTATTGAGGCGTATTTTGCGAGCTTCTTCGCCTCGGCTAGATTACCAGCGTGGCCTGCTGAGATGGCCCCGCCACCGACCATTGAAGGTGCTAATGAGTCGGTGCTATATATAATTTGCTTTTAATTAATATAGATAATTTGCTATAAGGTCGTCGCCGCGATAGCATAGCGGCTGCCTAACGTCGGACGGTCACTTTCTTCGTGACGCACACAAGACTCGGAACGCCCAAGCGAGATCCGGACGGATTGACCCCTCGACTCAAGCCATGCAATGGAAGGGCCACTTCGATCACTAGCGAACGATGGATCGAGGTGACGATAGATTTTGATTTAGGGGCTCGGAGCTTGACATCAACCCCGTCCTGACCTCCGTAGCAGCTCCTGCGCCAAACGGCACATGCAGAATTGTGGAAGTGGATATTTCAAGGTGACCACTGATAAATCCTGTACCCTTCGAGCGATGACGAGCGCCATCTTTCTGGCTGGCCCTCGCTTGTAGTTGTGGGAACCACGTTCGACCATCTCGCGCTGTGCCTGAGTGAAGAGCACATACACAAACCCTGAAGTTTAGGCAGCCCGTCAAAATCTGCCCTAATTTAAGCGCCCCATATAGATACCTCTTTGGATAGTTACGATACTACAATCACCCAACTATCGCAAGTAACATAAGTTTATTAGTTGCAATAATGTGGTAGCAGCGCGCAATCGCCAACGGTTTTGCAAGTGAAGTCAAGGCAATGCGTATTTTGTAAAAACGTTTCTGCTTGTTGCAAACATTAACAATATTGCTTTGCGGGCCCTCTCTTGGTGGTTTATTAGAGCAAAATCGTGACAACCTGTACCGTCATTATACATTGCAAAATGCAATCCTTTTTCTAATTTACAAACTGTTATTGTTGAGTAGTACTCGATAGTATCACATAAGTTGGTAACGTATAAAATCACGGTCTTATCGCTTCTCTATGTAAGGAAAATAGCCTGCTTCCAGTGCCATAAGTTATATATATATATATATATATATACATATTTTCTTTTTGGAACGAAAACCACTTAAGGTTTTCCGGTTTGTATTGCTTAAAAGCGTCATTCAATAATTACACGCAGGCCAAATTTTGCTTATCTAGCGGCGTAGCGGCGGTTATTGTTTGATTTTGGTTCAATGAAGTGGAAAAAACAGCTTCGTTGTAAGGAACCGAATATGGAGAAGCACTGAATCTGCGTCAAATCCTTTGTTAAAAATCAAATCATATGCCCAAAAATGGTACAAATGTTACGAACTGCTTATGGAGATCAAGCAGTGTTCCAAACTTTTACGGAAGCAACTCTTGGATCCTCCATCACGACAACGCATCGACACACACATTGTCCGTAACCTCCCAACTTCGGACCTCACTTTGTGCGACTTTTTCCCGTTCCTACACATATATATATATATATAAATATATGGGATATAAAAATCAAAGGGACAAAGTTTTAAGACTAAGGAGATAAAGAAACATTCACAGGAGCAACTCGATCCTGAAAAAATGCTCCCACATGGAATACAACATTGAATTTATTCAATAATTGCACATTTGCACACTGAGGCAGTGCCCGCCTAAAAAAATAGTTTAAAATCGCCTCCCGGTGAGTTCGCCTGCTCCTCCTCCGCGACGGACCCAGCTCTTGTGGTCCCGGTGCGCCCGGAAGACCCGTAGGGTACCCTGCATGGCCAGGACGGTTAGGTCGATCAGGTTTTTCTTCGATAACCCGAGAGTCAGGAGATCCTTCACCGACTCGGGCTCCCATACACCGGTCATCGACACGGTGATGGACCCGAATCGGTGGGGAAGCGAGCTGGGAAGTTGATCCCTGACCCCGGGTATATCGTATTTCCTGATCTTATCCCGTCTGGCCAATGCAAGGTCTCTTGAGGGGCCGCAGACCTCGGCGTCCAAGACCCAGACCCTCGTAGGTGTTGTTATGACGAGGTCTGGTCTCCGAGCCGGTGCGGCGGGTCTTCGGAAGGTGCGCTCTCGTTCCACCTGCATTCCTTTAGCACGGAGTAGGCGGGTGACTCGCTCACATATGTCATCGTGGCGCTTGATTATAGGGCGATGGGTGTGATCGCACACTTGAGCGATGTGGGCCAGCGTCTCGACAGCGTTGCACCCATGACGACAAAATTTGTCGTACCCGGGGCGACCCCTTGCGAGTCTGGCACGCGTTGGTAGTGCGTTGATCCTTAACTTAATCAGGTTTATGTACTCCCTACCGAATAGGTAAGGAGTACCCTTGACCCAGTCATTTGTAAAAGGGGTTAGGTGTGTGTGTTTCAGGTGAGCCCCATCGACTGTGTTATGTAGTGTACGAGACCAGTACTCGGTCTCGTGTGCGGCGTCTTCAATGGTCGTGTCATCGAACACACAGAGAGCGCTGGTTTTCGCCAGCTCCTTTCTGTGATAATCGGTCGACAGCAGCCACTGAGTGCCTATGTGGGATGATCTGCAACAAATATGGTACAAATATAGCCGAATACAACTATAAAATTCAAATGAACTCACAAGTCCAAAATGCTCCCATTGAAGAATTTGCATTTAGCAAAATAACACCCGAGGCTATTATCCTGAAGTCAAATAAACTTAAAACAAACATGGGCGGTAGTCAAACACATATTCCCGGCAAATTCATCAAACAATACATAATCTATTTATCAAATATTTTGGCAGCCATATTCAATCAATGTCTCACACAAGGGGTATGTCCGTCAGAATTAAAATATGCGATAATCACACCAATATTCAAACAAGGAAATAAAAATGAGGCAGTTAACTATCGACCTATAAGCTGCGTTCCCTTTCTGGCTAAACTATTTGAATCAATTATCAATGATCAGATTCGCCTATACCTCCATGATACACACTTTATTAGTCCAATGCAATTTGGTTTTCGTAGTAAATGTAACACTAACTTAGCTCTCACACATCTTCAAGCATATATAACTAAAACCTGGGAAAACAATCAAATAGTTGCCGGTATCTTTGTTGACGTTGAAAAGGCATTTGATTCAGTAGATAAAAATATACTCATCAAAATACTCACACAACTAAAATTCAGTGAAGGACCCATAGCATTCTTTAATTCGTACTTGAGTGAAAGGGTGCAGATAACTAGAATCGGCGACAATCTGTCATCGCCATGCTCCCCGCACCTCGGTACACCGCAAGGGACCAGCCTCTCACCAACATTATTCCAAATATTTATGAACTCGCTTCTAAAGGCAAGCGAACTAAAAGCTATCGCATTTGCAGATGACGTAACTTTTCTTTGCCCACTTTCATTACAAAGCCTGGCTCGCGATATCGAATACACTAACGGCCAACTTAAACTTATTTCTGACTGGTATTTAAAGCACAGACTGTGTTTAAATACTAAAAAGACAAAAATGCTAATTTTTAGTCCATGGCAAAGATCGATGAACCAGACAATAACAATTACGTTAGATAATACTAATATACAACAAGCATTTGAATACAAATGCTTAGGTGTAACCCTAGACCCTTCACTCTCATTCCGAAATCACATAAATATCTTAATTAAGAAACTTGAACTGATTGTGCCTCAGTTGGGCAAACTAAGCAACATTGGCGTATCCACTGATGTATTGTTGATTGTATATAAATCGTTATTTCTTTGTTATATAACATATTGTTTGCCACTATTCGGGTCAACTCTTGCAACACTCATAAATAAGATACAGATTGCACAGAATAATGCTTTAAGGGCAATTTTTGGCTATAGGAGGGATGAAAGTGTAACTCATCTGTTCGCTATCCACAAACTACTTAAAATACCATCACTTTACAAATTTGAATTAGGTATTCTTGCATATAAAAACTTCCGTGGCATTTTACCGCCAGATTTATCATTTTATTTTGAGTCCAACACCAACAGAAATCGTAACAGCCCACCACTCAGAATCCCCAATACGTATCGCAACTATAGACTTAAATCACCTGATATAGCCATAGCCAAATTATGGAACGCTCTCGATACTGAATTAAGAGAATGTAGATCACTTAATTTATTCAAGAAGAGATGGCATCAAAAATTACTCAGTGAACAACGTACCGATCGATAACACATTTTAAGACATGCAGGTTATTACTATTATTATTATTATTATTATTATTATTATTATTATTATTATTATTATTATTATTATTATTATTATTATTATTATTATTATTATTATTATTATTATTATTACTATTATTATTATTATTATTATTATTATCATTATTATTATTTTATTATTATTATTATTATTATTATCATTATTATTATTATTATTATTGTTATTATTATTATTATTATTATTATTATTATTATTATTATTATTATTTTTAGAAAACTGGGATGACAAATACTACAATGTATGAAACACGGATGTTCTGTAAGGAACGTGTGTTGGAATGAATAAACTGTTTGAATTGAATTGAATTGAAATTGAATCTGTTCAGGGCAGTGAGGCGGGAGAGGCGAAGTCTGGGAATTAGTGTACGAAGACAGGGGATGTCCAGACCGCCGTGTGAGATGTGTGCGTATAAGAAGGCGTTTGGCACGCTGTTTTCGAGTTTGAGCCACTGCAATTTCACCGTTCGCCTGATCTCACAGTCTAGTTCTAAGAGGAATTTTTGAGACGGTCGGGGACCAGCGACCAGTTTATAGAGAATTTTCGGGATAAGGAATTGTTTCAGTATTGTTAAGCGTTGCTGGGGTTTAAGGGGAGCTGATGTTAGTCTGCCGAGTAGTTCTAGGAGAGTGACCTTGGCCGTGTCGACTCTGCCATTACTGTCGAACTCGATGCCAAGGTATCTCCATCGAGCGCATATACCCTTGGCTGGCAATTGCCTCCCTCCAACGGAGAATTCGGGGGTTGACTGATAAAGGCTCTTCTTCACCCGGCTATCATAAAGATGCGAGATCGTAAAGCTCTTATCAGTGTTGATTTCAAGGCCTCTTTCTTTAAGTAAGGGGAAAGCTAAATCTAGGAGTTGTTGGAGGGTGTTTTTGGTGGAGGCGAGGAGGATGAGGTCGTCCGCAAAGGCTAGGCCCATAAGGCGGTTTCCTTCTTTTAGTCGATATCCTAAATTGTCTAAGTTTATTTTCCTGAGAATGTCGTCAAGAACTAGATTAAATAACAGGGGTGACAGGGGATCACCCTGACGAACACCCCTGGTGGGCCTGATAGTACGACATTCTTTACCGAATGAATGAAACATTGAAAACATTTAAAAATGTTACGAAGTGTGGGAGAAATATATATATATGTGACGTGACATAACCTCTCTGTGGCAGGCCTCACTGTGATGGGACCTTTGTGTACATATTTCTAGTCATATATATATATATATATATATATATATATATTTTGCAACTACATAATTTATAAAAGTATGGTTTAAATGATGTAAGAGTACGTCCTGAAATAACTCGAGAGCAACGTCTATCAAAGAAGTCAGTTTGCCGAACGGCCCTGAGGCCGCGGACAGCTCTGACCACCAGTGTCAGACAAGCAAACCTTACACCTAATATTTGTCTTGTCGCGTTGCTTGTTAGAACCGAACCTTTGTTTTCCAATAAAGTCAAGTTGCATTGGGTTAAACTCTCCGCGGTTGGTGGCAAAAAAACACTAATGAAAGTTTTTTGTGCCATGTCAAGGCGACTCAGTGCTTTGCGATATTGCAACTGCCAAGACACAGCATTGCACTAGAGCAGACATACTTTAATATTATATATATATATATATATATATATAAATACTATATAATATACATATGTATGTATATATTATATTATATATATATAATATCGTATAAATCTATATATATACATATGTAGTATAGTAATATATATATATATATAATATATATATATATTACTATATATATATAGCTATATATATATATAAATACTATCTCATATCCCTATTTCTTGCATACATGTACTTACCTAGATAAGAAAAAGTGTCTCACGCTACATGCTCTAACGTAGGCTATCATTGCAAAACTGTTGCAGCTGTGGTTGACGTTGGCCGACCGCTACATTGTCTATCGCCAGTTGGACTGGGCGGCCACCTGCCGGACCTGCCTCAATGAGCGTACGAATCCCGACGATGACGCTCTCGGCGTTCAGATTGTCAAGGACCTCCATCGTACGGGCTGCTCACACCTCACAGGTGGGCACGAAAAAGAATTGTGTATATATATATATATATATATATATATCGGAGCCGATTACTTCCACTATGATTTCCAAGCACTTGTCTCTAAATGGATTTACTTTTGAGAAATTAAAATTGAGCAAGATGGCTAAGTGGCAAAGGCGTTGCCTTGAATTCGGGACGCCTGGGTTCGAGACCCAGACCGGCCACTCTTAAATTGGTTTGCATGGTTTTCAATTTAGACAAGGTAAATGCCGGAGTGGATTAAAAATCAGCTATGAGATGAAAAACTGTACACGGGCATTAATTAGCCTTACGAAAAAAACGTTTAAACAAAATTATACCAAACTGCGCGGGGTTCATCGAGATAGCACAACAAGACATAGAAGTCACAACGTTTTTTTCTTACTGACCAACCAGCAAGTTGTATTATATTTTATTATTTTAGACGGTTTGGAACAGAAACCGGATTGGAGCACTCAAGCAATAGTGCGACAGAGTCACAAACGCTGTGGCCGATGGGCTTACGACAATGCTTACGATTGTTGAGCTCGATCTATCAATGTATAGAAATAAATATGCAGTTGCGTGTCTGTGTGTGACTTACGTGTGCTTGTTGCCATCGGATCTTTTGTCGCGTGCGGGTGATATTCTCGATGGTAATGTTTATCAGGCGACGACGAAACGGCTGAGCAGAACCAGGCCCTGCTAAAGCGCGTCCTCTTGGCGTACGCGCGGTTCAACAAACACGTCGGTTACTGTCAAGGCTTCAACCTGCTGGCGGCCCTTGTCTTGCAGGTCGTCGAGTGGAACGCAGAGGACGCTCTCAAGGTCAGTTGGTTTCCACTCATCGCGCACGCACGATGTTGGCTGTTGTTTTGGCTGGCTCCTGTATGTACATCCGTTAGTCCGGCGTAGAGTAACTGTGCGTTCTGTGTATATGTGTGCCCCATGTGTGCCTACGTCTAAGATTCGCACATATACGTACCGGTTGCATGGCACGAAGCATTCAAATAGATATATAGGTAGATAGATAGGTTTTGTTATTCTCATGAGTGGTTTAAATTTGTACAGAGGCTCACAGCTCCTCAAAGCCATCAAAGGCTAGAGTGGATGGAGTGTTTATGTTGCATATCTTCTTCTTATAATTTAATTTATTGTCATTATGAGTATTATCGTGTTCGGCTTATATTAGGGTAAGTTACCTAAATAGTATTGCTTAGCACTTTGTTTGAATATTGTCAAAGAAGGAAATCTTATCAGCGAACGGTGCAAACGAGATGACGCCAAGCCGCGCTGTGTATACGTGTATAGCTCCAGTGTATATATGATATACGTATTGATATCGTATAAAGTTAGACTACTATTTTAATATTTGTACTAAATTACTCGTATAATTATTCAAATGTATGTAATATTTTATTATTTACACTAGTAATACTAGGTCTATGCCAATATGCTAGTTTAATATTTAGGAGGAGGAAACGTCTTTAGTAGTTAAGACGTTTCTAATGGGGGTAGTTCCTACACTATCAGCGTACGAGGCTCGTAAATACGTTTTGTCTTTTCACCATATATATATATATATATATATATATATATGTGTGTGTGTTTGTGTGTGTGTGTGTGTGTGAGGTGTGTGGGATGGCTCTATGGTGAACAGATTACTGCAGCAATATTGCCGTTCGAGCGGTAGCCCATGCTAGCAGGCAGTTACAACGCTATTCCTAAGGGGCCGACTGTCCCATACAGGCGCTTTACTAAAGCCATACTTGGTGTACGATACTTTATTAATTTTTGCACCTCTAGCCTTGTACTAAAAGAGAGTTGCCGCAAGAATTAGCTACCGCTTAGCTTACTTAACGGAGTTTCTCGAAAACTCCGAAAAGAAGTCCCCCAGATTTGATAGTTCATCTTGATCAGATTGGCACGGGCTCTACGCGCAAAAACACGCAATTCTCAAGGCAGCAACGTGATCTTTGTGCAACTCGTGTATCCCCTTAAGATCTAACGGTGAATGCTCTGCAGGCTAAGAACGTACTGGTGTCTATGTGAAAGTGTGCTTCTGCTCTTCGGTCTTAGCCAAAAAGTCCAGAAGAGAGTGTGAAGGTCGTAGGCCGCGCTATTTCGATTAGATGTCTAGGTCGCGCTATTTCGGTTAGAGGTCTAGGTCGCGCTATTTCGGTTAGAGGTCTCGCTGTTTCTAGCTTCTGCGATCAAATGCTCTTGTTTTAAGGATATGCCTATCACGCACTTGTTTCTTACTGGTTTTGTGACGTTGTTTGTGTTACTTCTGATTGCCGCCATTTGTGCTGTCGTGCTGCCTCTGCTACTGCGCGGATTCGCGGCGGCTCCTGCTCTTGTGAACCGATCTCTCTTGATCCCATCATCGGCAAGATGATGCTCTATCTCATCGAGGGAGTTCTGCCCGATGGCTACTTTGCCAACGACCTTCGTGGACTTTCTGTCGATATGGCCGTGTTCCGGGACCTGCTTCGACTTCGTCTGGCCTCGCTCGCTCGGCACCTCGACAAGCTACAGCATGAAGCCAACGATGGAACGGCTGGTCAGTTGCGATGAAGCATTGAAGCAAGTGGTCATCAACACCTCGTTGATGGGCTAGTCAGTTTAACGCTGCCACGCGTCGCATGCTTAAGTCGTGTGCATCTCTAGAGAAGTAGAATTGCTTGCAAAGTCGAGACCTACTGTTACTGACTAGGTCGTTGTCATGGGCCGATCAGGGTACCGAGTGCAATATGGCCAGCGCGAACCGCAATCCGTCGAATCACTGATGCGTGCAGACATGCAGAAAGCAAATGCATTTTACTTTTCAGGTTCAGTCGATTCAGATTCTAAGTTGGCGGTGATGGCATGCAGGTGCGAGATTTGTTACACTGCTTTGATAGTGTACGCGTGTTCATCTTTGCTCAATGCAGTGATGGTGTAGGTGTCATGTTTGTGCTCCTCAACGTGTAATGTGACTTTTATGAGTGCGTTAGATGGCAAGCCAATAAGATGACCGAAGCTAAAACCAAACTAAAAACCCGTGATGACAAAATCAAATCTATGTAAGAGAGACTTAAGATGGCTTGGCCAACGAGCAAATATTACGCAACAAAAAATGCGTTTCGTCATTTATGGTATACATATCGTCTGTGTATATAAATAAGTTGTAAAACTGTATATATATATATATATATATATACAAATAATCGGCTGGTTTTGTTTTTCAGGCAGTGCAAGTAATAACTACGAGCCGCCACTGACCAATGTGTTCACAATGCAGTGGTTCTTGACCCTGTTCTCTACTTGCCTGCCCCCCGCAAGCGTACTACGAGTTTGGGACCTCACCCTGCTTGAGGGAAACGAAGTTCTTCTTCGAACGGCGTTAGCGATTTGGGACGGACTGGCCGAGTGAGTGAATAGTCTTTTTAAAATATACATATGTTCGAGTATATATACAGGTAGTTCAACAAGTTCTTAAAATGAAAACCAAGAATTTTCCAAATCTTGTTTTTAATTTTTTCTTATTCGATATACTCCCCGAGAAGCTCAATACACTTTTCCCACCGAGATTTCAGAGCATTTATACCTCTTGAGTAGAATTCCGCGTCTTTAGACTGAAAATAGGCATTGACAGCAGCCTTAACCTCTTCATTGCTGGAAAAACGCTTTCCACCGAGACTATTCTTCAAATGTCCGAAGAGGAAATAATCAGAGGGGGCCAGGTCTGGAAAATAGGAAGGTTGTTCAATAAGTTCGAACCTCAGTTGGGCCAGTTTTGCCGTTGCTTGCCGCGACTTGTGTGCGGGAGCATTGTCCTGGTGAAACAGGACAACCTTCTTTTGCAAAGCGGGCCGTTTCACGATGAGTTCTTGCTTCAGGCAGTCCAACAGTCTTGCATAATATTCTCCCCTGATCGTTTTACCGCTCTCAAGGTAGTCGACCAGAATTATTCCACGTTGGTCCCAAAAAACCGTAGCCATCATCTTTCCGGCCGATGCCGTTGTTCGCACCCTCTTCGGAGGTCCATCACCAGGTGCACAGCATTGGCTAGATGCTTCTTGGGTCTCGGGAGTGTAGTGATGGACCCACTTTCATCGACGGTCACGAATCTGCGCCAAAAATCCGACGGATTTTTCGACATCTTGGCCAAATTTCGCTGTGAAGCGGAAACACGCGCGTCTTTTTGGCCTTGGTTGAGCAAATGCGGCACCCATTTTGCTTTGAGCTTTTTCATCTTCAAGTTTTCGTGCAGGATGAAATGCACACTACCCAAACTGATCCCCAAGGCCTCCGCTATCTCCCTAATGTTCACTCGCTTATCTGCGGCAACGATTTTCCGCACCTTTTCCACGTTTTCCTAATCAGTTGCCGTTTTTGGGCGTTTTGAACGTAGTTCATCCCGGTGCTCCTGCGACCTCTTTTTAACACATTAATCCAGTTGGAAACAGTGGCAAAACATGGCGCAGAGTCACTGTACGTCTCGTCTAACTCAATTTTTACTTGGGTCGCATTCCAACCTTTGAAATAAAAATGCTTGATAACCACTCGAAACTCTTTTTTCTCCATTTTTAAAAATCACGCCGATACGTTGCCCGGGAAAAGCTATCAAACGAAATCGCAACGGCCAATCACCATAATATATTGAGTGCTAGCAGTCGAAAAGTTGCAGTTCCTATTAGCGGTGAAAGCGTGCCAAAATTCGAATACTGAAAAGCTCATTTTAAGAACTTGTTTAACTACCTGTATATATATATATATATATATCGTTTGTTTTGCTGACTAATGAAATGAATGAAAACATGTAACGAAGTCAAATCAAAACTAGCTTTTTTCGGATATTGTGCTCATCACCGTCTATAATTACTATAAGAATGATAAAAATAATAACGGCCAAAATAAGGCTCGTTGTGTCAATTGTGAAGGTGCTCATGCATCCAACGACAACAATTGCGGGGTTGTAAATATCTACAAAAAGCGGGACAAGTAAAACTCTGCGAAAGGTGTCCGAACGCTCTCCTGTTTCGGAGGATCTTCCATCGCTGATCAGAGCGATACAGAGTGCCAGCTCTGAGCCTGTTCGAGGACAGAGATCATACGCGGATGTCGCCAGACCATCGCTGTTAAAATTTCTACACAGGTTTACATACAAATATGATGAGGCTGTACTCTGCAAGCTTCTCAACGCCCATTGCTCCCAAAATTTCGTCTCATGCAACAAAACAACAAAAAACAGCGTGCAAAAGATGCATACGAAGTCCCAGACAGGGAAAAGAAGAGATCATCAAATGACTCTTTTTTTCCCTGTCTGCATGTTTCCGCTATGTCGACTCTAAAACGTGTACGAAGTATCATGCATCTGCCTGGCCCTTACGAAAACATTGCCACATTTCGTCTTACGATCGACATGCTAACCGCAGCTGATAACAGCACAAATATCAATGTTATATTCATATTCAATACATAGTAAAATCAATGTGACTGTAGACGTTTTGAAAAGGGAATAGTTTAGTCGAGCATGTCTCGTAGATGTCAAGGTTACAGACCTTCCAAACCGGCTTCACTGCTGAATGGAAAGGATCTAACGGCCTTAGGGGCCTGAAGTACATTAAACTTATGAAGTTATAAGACGGCTAGTTGTTGAAGGAACTCTAAGCGCTCTTGGTGGAGAAAACGGTGGTTTGGTCTGCAGTTCGGACTTTGTGGGCTCATTGTATGGCGCGACAGGGAAAGATTGTTCGCAATTGTTAGCGCAATCCTAGAAACATGGAAGAAAACTAAACCCATGTTCTCTAAGTGGCTGGATCAAAACCCAGGTATCAGTGGTTTCTTGTAATATACACTGGAATTGCTTTCTTGAAGACAGTCAACACACAAGTATCAGCGTTGGTGATAGTTGTGTGTCTTCAGAACTGGTGATCAAAGTTCCTAAGCATACCTTAATTGACTAGAATTAAAACGCCATAATACTAAAGACGCCGCCAAAGACGACTTGGAACTGGTTTTCGACTTGGAAAAAAAATTACGCACACCCGACGAAGTTGTTGGTGGGTAGAGTGGGATTTGACACCAGCGAAGACTCTTAGACTCCACCCTACCTGCGTGTAATACCCACTAAAAACCAAGTCCCTCATTCCAGTCAGACTGGCTGGACGTCATCCTGGTGACAATAATGGGTGTCTTCTTATCAGCCCGTAAGCGTAGTTCGTGCCGGTGCGGAAGTGGCACAGCACTTAATTTCATCTGATTTGGATCCACCATTTCACCCCTCTCCTAGACACCATGTATTTGCATCCACGTTGGTCAAGTTGTAAACTCTTCCCAGGGGCGAAAAATCCACATAACGCCTAAATACCCCCCGGCTCCTTGTCGAAACCTCTCTACGGGTAAAAATCCGGGATCGAGTAACCAAATAGCCACAAACTCAAACACCGATATCTAACTTGATTCGAGGTCATTAGTACAAGTCCTAACACACGGTCGCAGACGTTTGAGACTTGCCAGATTCATACCCCGTGGGGCTAGAGAAATCTGCGCTGCAGCATACATTAGGGAATTAAGCAACTCAGATCCAAAATTCCATCTTAAAAGTTGGAACATACAAATAAAATGCTTCCATCACTGATGTTTCGAACTGAAGGTACGAACACTTCAAGGTCTTGCTTCAGCATAACTTTCACACGAGGCTTCCTTTAATTAATGATCAAAAGGCCAGGCGGAGATAAAATTGGCAGAAATTTACATTCGTTCTGCTGCGCGATTGCTGCTGTCCTCAGACACATTGGCGCCACATGATGGGCACACATACGAAATCTGGGCTACGGAGTATCATCCACGTTCTTCAACCGGTTGTCAAGAACGCTTAGATTCCTAGTCAAGGACTTCTATCAAAAACGCCATGAAGTGACAGGACGCGAGTAAAGGATGATGCATGTGCTCAAACGTTCATACCTCACACTTGCAATACGGAGCATTATAATAAATAATAGCAATTTGAATAATAACAATACACACATTACTATTACATACAGCTATGCTAACAGTGACACGACAGTGACCTTCTTTGACACATCGACCCGTGTTGTGCACTGCCTGCTCATTCTGTATCTGCCCCCTGTTTCCCTTCCTAATCCAAATGGACTTGCAAATAACGTAATATTTATTTAGCTCGATTGCTTTTCTAAATATTGTAGTAAGGCTCTCTACATATATATATATATATATATACAGTATGAGATACTCTAGTAACCATTCTAACAATCGTCATCGTTGTCGTCGTCAATGACAGAACCTTGACCTTTACAAAAAAAGAATAATAAGTCATTTGTTTAGCAAATATTGGCTTCGCCCACAATGACTCGTCTCCTGTGGAATCAACTATTTATTTTCATTCACATTTCACGTGAGCAGCCTCTCCGCTCACCTTCTCTGCGCGGAGCGTTATGAGCCAGCGGGGTGAGTTGTCGTTGTTGTTGTACGTCGATCGTTGGTATCCACATCGCTCTTATTGTTTGTTTAGCCATCGTGATGCTTTTGCTGACAAAAAGACATGTATATATGTATATATATATACAATTAAATAACTAAAGGCATAAACAATTTACAATGCAACCATGTCAGTTCTTTAACGCGTTTAAGCGCGGAGTCGCCATTGTTAAGAGACGACTGCTTTCCTTTGTCGGGACTTACACAAACCGGAATGTACTTTGAATGAAAGTTAGTAAACGTCGGCTGTACATACGACTATTACGGCTACACATCGGGTGGCCTCTAAAAATACGGTGTAACATTAACGAAATTATAAATGAGAAAGAAAACCAACGAGAATGAATGCATCAGTGAGCGAAACTGTTGGCTTGTCCTAGCCATTCAGGCGGCAAACGTTTCCTCTCGCTTTCTGGCGAGGCCAGCAATTTTAAGCACTCGGGCCCGACGCCCGATTCAACTTTGAATGCATATCGCAACCATCACCTCAACCTTAATATTTTAATATTTTTATCATTATTATTATTGCTATAAGTCGGGGGCACACAAACAACCGAAGATATATCATTATATTTATTACTACTATTATTTTATACATCAGGCCTAAGAGAGATTATGTTGAAAAGAGTCCCCGTATATATACGGGACAATGCGGCTTCGGTACGGCGAGCCCTTCAGAGATGGCTGGTCGTTACACTGGACCCTCCGTAAAAGTGCACACGTTCGCAGGGACTTACATATCATGTTCCCATCGTTAATGAATGATTATATATATATATATATATATATATATATATATATATATAACCAAGAAAATTGTGTGTACTTTTAAAACCACATTAAGTATTTTCACCTATGGGCGGATGAAGGTCTATCTATCGGTTAAACTCAAACTGACCACGTAGAATCTCATAAGCTTTGCACGCGAAGGTGGCACGTCCAGAATACGCAAAGAGCAATTACACACATGTAAAAGAATCTCTATATATTGATATTCCATCGGAGGGTGACTGGCACACCAGGCGTAAAAAATGTTTAGCTCTCAGCAGCACGTCCGTTAATACACTGATCACTTGTATCAATATTAGCACACGGCGGGCATTCGATACGTACGTATATACAAACACACATTCTATATATGCATATGGAGTATTGAACAATGGCAGGAGCCCTTCGGAAGAGGGCAATCCATTAAGGCACAAAAGTGGCTTAGGGAATGGCTTCTGACACCCAGTTTGTAATCATAACAGTGTCTGTCTTGGCTGTGCCGCAAGAATATTTGACGAACAAAAGTCATGTGCCTAGAGTGCATGGAACGTTTCGGTGGGGAATTAGAGAATTAGTTGCCTCGGTTAAGCTCAACATGGGACAACCAATGGCCATTACAAGTATCATCAGCCAGCAGAAGCCCAGTATGGCAGTGACTTTTCTGGTCGACACGCCATAACATATATATATCGTTCAAAAGTACTTTTTTTTTACTTTACGGAGTCATATCTGGGATACATTTCTGCACCCTTCGTACCTTATATATATATATATAAGTCTGTGCATGTATATTGCGAAGTTGTCCATTGTTTGAAACAAGTTACAATCGTCTTGAAAACATTTACAACAATAACGGGTTTGGCACTTCAACCTGAAAGGGAATCGATTTTACGGTTGACCCTGGCTTAGCAAATGCCTTCGGTCGGTTGACAACACTACCCCTAAAAGCAGCAACAAGAGCAATATTCATTGTAATCACCACCATCATTGTAATAATAACAATAATTGGCAAAGTTGACCGGCCTGTCACAGCTAAGAAGACGGCGAATTGATTGGACACTACAATAGCATAAGAATTACTGTATGAACAATGACAGTAATGTCATCGCACGAATGCGGTCCATCCAATCAATCAGCAGCTTCTAGCGCCTCCTTTTGTACGTATATCCCACTGTGTCGCGCTCTCTTGCACTTTATCTTCCGGTCACGTATTGAAGCTCTTCTCGAAGAGAGGCATTGTATACGACTTAAAAAATCTTCGTTTCACGCACAGCCTACTTGTTGCCCCCTTCTGCGCGTTCGTCTTTCTTGGACAGGCGGCCAACGGTCGGAATGTATTCGTTCTTCTTCGCGTAACTTCTACATAGACAAGTCGTCAAAGTTGTGTTGTGTAAAAAGCGCATTGACGTTCACCTAATTTGCCGCTCACAGAACACTACATATCGAGCAGCAGAACACAGACATGTTTAGACAGAGTCGTTGTGTTAAGTACACTAATTACGCCCAGCCAGTCGAGTATCGAACACCGAGCCAGCTGGATGTTGGCCGATGCTCATCTCAACATTCGAGTCTGACATCACGAGTAAATGAGTATATTACAGCATGGCGTTGAATCTCGTAGCACGAAGGCACACCTGAGCATTTCGATATGACCTTCAGTCATCGCTGAAGTCAGCTGACAGTCGTCGCTTTTCGAATCTTCTACGTGCCCATATATGAGACGGCTTCTCATACATGCGCCATGCAACAAAGAGGAGATTAGCTCTCTATATCTTATGGAACACCGGGCCGACATATCTGTGCATCATCATCATCATTGTGTTATGTTACATCCGTGCGCACCGCGTTGCTGTTGTTTTCGTGTTGTGGCACCCCCGTTGTAGTGGTGTAATGTTTTTGCGACATGTGTGATACCTTGGTTTACTGGTTGTTGTAATGTATTTTTCGTTTAAAACTTAGAAAGTTTAGCAATAATGTACTGGATATGTTTTCGTTGTGTTCTCTGGATGCCATTTCTCCGGTTTCTGTTATTTAGAGCCACTGTTGTTGTTATCATGATTGTGTCTCAGTGTTTTATTATGTTCGTATTGTTTTGTGTGTTGTTTTCTCGCTGCATTCGTCAATGTCCTTGTCTGCGTTGTTGTGCTTTTGTTACCATTTATTACTGTATTCGCTATTGTTTATGTTATTCTAATTGATGTTGTTGTACTTCTATTGTCGGTGCTTAGTTCGCTGTTATGGTTGTATTTCGAATGTCGGTGGTTAGTTCGCTGTTATGGTTGTCATCTAGATCTATCGTCGTACAAAGCACTAATCTGTACAATGGCATTCATAGCTAGATTCGAGTATCAAAATTGCGCTTCTTCAATGCAGCTAGCTCATAAATAGGTCATCGCACTAACTGCCACTCCTGCTAAATAGCTAACAAACATATCCCGGCTTCCCACCGGAAAGCCAATACAGACCAATACGACGGCTCTCCCGTACCGCATCGAGGAGAGCCCTGTTGGACATGTACATACAATGACCGCATACTCAGTTCCCCTCGTGGCGCAATGGCCAGATGTCGGCGGTCAGATGTCGGTGGTGCACAGGTCGAGAGTAGCCGAGCAGCGGCACTATCACTGGCTATGGTGACCACACCCAGCCCACTCTACTCCTCATCGTTTACTATATTCGAGTACAAAAGTAGATCGGTGGCATCTTGAATCTCGGTGATCACTTATTACGCCTACGTCTAATCAGATGAAAGTTGTTGCAGTACGAAAGAGCAAAGCAACGCTAAACACGGCCTGCCTTGAATTCAAATTCAACTGCCAGTTCAATTTCCCAATCTCCCTGTAATTATCCCGTCACATCCCTACGCATTCTCCTTCCCTCCCTGTCTATCCCCATCCTCCATCCCTATTTCACCCCCTTCCCATGGAAGACCCAAGTGATATCAGCTTCAGTATTTCACTGTCGTCGTCGTCCTCGTCGTTCTAATCTACTATCACGCTCAGAGCATATGAATATTATAGGCACGATAAAAAGGCCGTATCACGTGCGTATCATCCATATAAAGACAAACGCACGTGACATACGCAGTCACGCAGGCTCCTCTCGGTTCTCCAACACATTCATACATTCCCACATATGGATCACTCACTCACTCGCTAACATACTTACTCCTTAAACTTCGTTTTCCCTAACTCATGCCCCACGTTAAGATCATCATTATGACATGCTGACGCAAAACAAAACCAACAACAACAGCAGCAGCAAAACAAACAAATTGCTACGATATACTGTCGCCTTTGTTCTCGTCGTCGTCGTCGTCTTGCCGCAGATATGCTGTGAAACTACGACGAAGCTCTCTACCCGACGAAGCCTTACTATCGTCATTTGTCAACCGAATAAATTGCCTACTGCTGTTGAGGCGGTGCTCTATAACACGACCCTTCTCGGCCGGCTGCTATCATTTGACTCAAACACTTCGAATTCGTCGCCGGCGTCATCGTCGTCGTCATTGTTATGATCATCAATCCTTCATCATCCAATCCATCACTTCGGAACTATCACCACGAGCCATCAAGTCAATGATGATCCTTGGCCTCTCGTCGTCAGTGATCTCTTCTTACTCCTCCTCCGCGCCAGACGACGACGACCACGATCATGCCGCCAACGCCAATACGACGACCACGATCATGCCGCCAACGCCAATCAGACGCCACCAAGCAGCGGTCGTCTGGTGAGCTATGGAGCTAGTTGCGCCTCTCTCTCTCTCGCTTGAGCCTCGCGCTAGGCCGGCGCTACTCGGCTAGTCCGTGAAAGTTCTTGCGGTGCTTGACGAGTCGCTCGCGTCGCACCGTCTTGTAGTTGCATGCGTCGCACACGTACGGATACTCGCCGGTGTGGCCGCGTTCGTGCTTCTTCAGGTTGCCCGAGTCGGCGAACGCCCGCTGACAGAAGCGGCACAGAAACGGCTTGTCGCCGGTGTGGATGCGTTCGTGACGCTCGACGCCCGGCAGGTTGCCCGACTTGAAGTCGCAGAACCGGCACTGGTACTTGGCGTTGTGCTTGTTGTGCGACCGCACGTGGGCCGCGTACAGCGTGCGCGCCGTCGTCGAGAACGGACACTCGGCGCACGAGTACACACAGCCCCCGGCGCCTCCGTCGCCGCCCGAACCGACGCTGCCCGATGCCGCTACTGCCGCCGCCGACGCAGCTGTCAACGAGAGCGACAGCAATTCGAGTGCTGCTAGTCAGCCAGCCAGCCAGACAGCCAGCCAGACAGAGACAGACAAGTGAACAAACAGACAAACAAGCAAGGATAACCGTTCTCGTTAATACACTTTGTTATTATTATTATTACTATTATTATTAGTGTTATTCGCATTCTTGTTATTCTTATCATCATCATCAATAGCATCGTCGTCGTTATTGTTAGAAGGATTATTAATATCCGTCGCCCCTCACCTTACGAACAGTGTCGTCTACGATCGTCTTGAAGTAGCGTTAGAAAAAAAAACACTGACCCCATTCATAGAGGACGACGACAAAAAATGAATGCAAGGTCCAACTGCGCACTCCGTTGCGCGTCGAGACTCTCGTCATAACGACATGAGGGTCTTCCATGGTAGGTCAGTGGCAATACGCTTCGATATAAAGTTACCCAACATTCCTCACCTGCCAGCTCAGATCTAAATATACCGTCATGTATGTACACGCATTTTCTATTGGCACGTGTCTGTATAAACTTAAGGAAGTTAGCGAGCTCTTAACCTGATTGTTGTTATGATACGTATCTTACCACGTACGCCCTCTAAAAGTACGCCTGCGTATTATTATATAAAGCGTATCCAATGTCAGCTTGGCCAGACTTGGGAGGGTTGATTTTTGTTTAAATATGTTTTTTTAATTTATGACGTTGATGCCTTGTTCATTAGTGACAGTGAAAAAGGCCGGAAATTACTTCGCAAAGTGTGCGATTGCAAGGGAACAAGTTGTTCAATAGAGAACCTGTGATACAACAAAATTGGGAAATTCTTGTTTCTCGTGTGTGTGAATTAGAAATAGAATGTGCAGTCTAGCTTGAAAGACATCCAACGTGTAGAAAAATAAGTGTAGTTGTGTCGAGAATAGTTTGCAAAAATCAAGGTCATGTGATGTCTATTTTTTTTATCTTTCACGCTCAATAACTTGCATGCGTTCCATTACGCCCATAAAACAAACACGTTCTGGAAAATGCGCAGTTAATGGGGTTCATTTTCGCACCAACTCGATGGTGATTAGATTTATGATATGTTTACTGTATGTTTACCGGAATGTCTTTTGGTGAGCGTAATAGCAGAATGTTTGTATGTTTGGCGTGAAGGATAAAATGAAGCCATCACAGGATCTCGGTTTTTGCAAATTGTTCTGAATACGACTATTCTTCCTTCCAGGGCAAATTAATATGTTCAAGCGTAGGAATGGCTTCCGCCGTAGCGTTGTGATAAGTTAGCGTGATTGGTAACAAGTTGGTAACACGTGTTTCGACTTTATTTAATAATGACTGCAGATCCACGTCACTCGATAGCCTGTTGATGGTATCCAAATGAACAGAGCAAAAGCGAACAGCGAGCAGGGAACATGCGGGTTCGAAATCTGAAATAAAATAACAATTAGAATGTATTCGAAAGGTTTAAAGGTTTGAAGCGCTTTTAAGGTAAGGTTGGCAAAAGTATCCATATAAAACGAGGATCACATGCATATATATGTATACATGTGAGTTAATTTAGGGTATCATGCAAGTTATCACCACCACCAATGAATTTAGTCTCAATGAAAATTTATTTTCTGAGAACTGCCGTTAATCATCAGCTCACCTTTAACACAACGGGAAAACAACACTTTACATATATACATCGGTTTGTACTATACATATATACATCGGTTTGTACTATACATATATACATCGGTTTGTACTATACATATATACACATTAGAACGTTTTTCTGGTCTCCTGGAAATGTGTTACTACTGCGCTAGTGTGCGTCACGAAACACCGGCACGCTTCGGTATGCGAGATATGCGAACACATGTTGGCTGCGGCACAGCTCAAAATACTGCGACCCGACATCGGGTCATTTCTGCGCGGGTTCAGCACTACTAGGATAGAGGATGCCAATCATATTCGCACAACAAGGGGCGAGGGTGCGTATATATTTGAGCACTTATACGTCCTAATGAAGTCGGGGCCAAATTCGTCGTAGTCCTTCTTGGTGACGGCGAACGCCCGGAGCGTGTCATCGAGTGCCACCATTCGCGCGCCATTCCAAGCATCCAGTGCCGGGTTCTGGGCCATGATCACTTTGAACGTGCTGCCAAACGGCCGAATCGCCATGATCTCGCGTTCGAGGCGCTCTCGCAGGCCAGGTATCATCGCCGGCCCGCCGGTGACAAAGATCTGGCTCGCAATCTTCTCCTGATCGTCGGCGGGAAACTGCTGAAAGACGGACTCGATCGTTTCGACCAGGCCGGCCTGCTCGAGGCCGAGCATGGCGGCGGGCTGAAACAGAGCCTCGGTGGCCCGATACCGTTCCGTGCCGAGCACCAGCTGGTAGAACTGGGCGATGCCCGACGACCGGTTCAGGTTGTCGGTGTTGATGACCGACGTGCGCTTGAACTCGCGCTCCGTCTCGAAGATGATCAGCTCGGTGCGCTCGAGCATGTCGGCGTCGCTAACCCTCGCGCCGGCCTCGCCGCTCGGCTGCGGCGGCAGGTCGTTGAGTTCGGCCTGCGCGATGCGGTACTTGAGGTCCTCGCGGGCCCGACGCAGCGCGCACAGCCACGAGTCGGGGTCGGAAAAGTGGCACAGCTCGACTTCGGGCGGCAGCTCGCTCTGAAGCACGGCCTCGACCCGCTGCCGAAGGTCGGCGATCGCCACCTCGACCGTCGTCGACGCTCGCAAAGCCCAGCTCGGCGAGCAGGTTGGCACGAGCGCGGCCGTCGGCCTCGGCGGCGATCAGGTCCTGAACGGCGAGCATCTGTTGCAGCTTTTCCTGGCTGTCGATGACGCGCGCCTTGTAGCGCGTCGACAGGACACTCTCGACGCGGTGCACGATCGCGTAGCACACGTCCATCTTGCCCGACGTCGTGGTGGCCGACGTCGAAGCCTGGACGGAGTTCAGCGGCAGCTGAACGCGCACGGTGTGCTGGGCGGCGAACGCCGGGTCGTCGCGGAACCGCACGACGTCGGCGTCGTAGTCGAACGCGTACCGACAGTACGTGTGGGCGAGGTATTCGGCCTTGATGCCGCCGACGGCCATCGCCAGATGCGGATGCTTGAGCTGAAGCAGCTTCTGCAGGTAGGCGGCGATGTTCTGGCCGCCGTACGAGACGCGGCGCGCCTGCTTGAAGCCGATCTCGCCGCGCAGCACCGGCACGACGTGACTCACCGAGTGGCCGAGGCCGACGACGAGCGCGTTCTCGACGTTCGGCACGTTGTGCTCGAGACTGAGCTGCGAGTCGACGCCGTACAGCACCGACGGCACGTCGTAGCACTCGAACAGCAGCTCGGACATGAACTGCCGATAGTAGTTGGGGTTGCAGAGCGGCTCCGTCATGACGATGGGGTGATCGATGCGGTCGGGGGTGGCGGCGGCGTCCCCCGCTCCAGCCGCCCCGCCCAGGTCGAGATGCGTGAAGATGTGGTCCATGATGTGCTCCTGGATCTCGGGGTGGGTGGCGATGTTGCGCTCGAACGGACTCTTCATTGGCATCCAGCCCGACGCCTCGTGGTTGGCGATGTCGTTGCCCACGAAGATGTCGCTGCCCTTCTGGCCGCGCACCTTCGTCGAGTGGCTGCGGAAGACGAGGCGCGGCCGGGCGTCGCTGCTCCAGCCCGCCTTGCACTCGAACGAGCCGTTGTCGATGACGATCGCCTGGCCCGCGTACGCGGCCGCGTCGTACGACGACACAGGATCGGGCACCCGGGACAGGTCGGGCATGTCGAACACTGTCAGCTGCTGGTCACGACCAGCGTCGCAGCTTTTTCTGGCCATCGTCTGTCCAGCAGGGCAGCTGCCGCAACCACCACCGCCACCACCTGCGGTCGTCGGTGTGACGTCACGGACGCTCACAGCGTGACAGGACAGAACTGTCCTGACAGTATGACAGTAAGATAACCTGCTGCTGCTGCTGCTTCTGTTGAAGCGTGACACCAGCAGCGGCAGTGGCGGCAGCGAAGCAAGTATCGAGCGTTGCAAGACCAATGATGTATGGCGTATAGATAAATATATTATGTATTGTTGGAGGTGGTAGTGGTGATGATGATCATGCGGACGATGATGATGAAATGTTCAGCTTTGGTCTCTCACGGTGGGTTTCGATCTGTCACGGTATTGGTGGGCTTCGATCTGTCACGGTATTGGTGGGCTTCGATCTTTCACGATCTTGGTGGGTTTCGGTCTCTCGCGGTTCTGGTGAGCTTTGATCTCTCACGATCTTGGTAAGCTTCGGTCTCTCACGATTTTTCGCGGCTAGTAGGAGGAGCACATGTACATGAATGTTTTTTTTATACAAGCACGCGACGCTCGAACTGAAGTGAAACTTCGACACGAAGTACACTGCCGCGTGCAGCAGCGACAGAAGCAGCACAAACAATAACAACAACAAAAACACAACGAAAGGAACACAACAACAATCGGTGATGATCGATCCCGACGGGATCCGGTCACTCTCCGAACAGTCGATCAGTTAATTAGTCAGTCAATCCGCCCATCTGTACGTAAGTGGGAGTCCTCCATCCAGCATGGAGACATCTGGATGAGCGAGTCCATACAACATCTGTGTGTCTGTTTGTGTGATGTCATGCAGATGACTTCGTCTAGGCTGAGAAAGAAACCTGTTGTCCGTCTGAGCATTCGTCTGCATGCACGCACGCAAGGAAGCACGCATGCATGCTTGGAAGTCTTTTGATAACGACGGCGGTGGTCGCGGACTGGCCACCACACCAACAACAACCACGACGATGACACCACCACGCCTGTTTTTGTTTTACGTCTAATTGTGCTCGCTTCTGCTGCTGGTGTTGCAGTTGCTTTTGACAATAGTAGCAACATCAACATCGACAACAGCAACAATAACAAATACAGCAGCAGCAGCAGCAGCTGCAGTAGCACGAGTAACACCACCGCTAACATACGCTGTCATCATCATCACCATCAGTAAATTATATCAATACCACCACCACCATCACGACGACCACATGTTCGCATGGTCATTTCCTTCTTGCTGCTGTTGCTGGCTTGACCACTTGCCTGGCTAGCGCCAACAGCATTCGCATACAGACACCGTACGAATAATATCATACGCCGCGATGCAAACACAGCCACAGCCACACACAAATGTCCAGCAAGCACGTCCAGCAACTAACTCAACGATCCACCATCAGCACACGTCCACCGCATGCAGTGTTCGCAGCTCATTCACGCACACCCCGACACGACAGACAGAAAGAGAGACAGATAGAGGGGCGACACTCGGTCGACAACACCTGCACACAGATGAATACCGCTCACACCGATGAACACCTGCACACCGATGAACACCACCGCTCACACGTATGTACGCTCACCATTACCACCATGCACATACAGCATACAACAGCAGTTGCAGCTGCAGCTTCAGTAGCAGCAGCATCAAAACACCATTCATCCACAAGAGATCGAGATATAAACACCGTCACCACTACCACCACCACTCCTATAGTGGCAGCGGCAGCGACACGCGTGTTGGTCAGCCAACATTCACTATCTTCCTGCTCTTCTTTGATGCTGCCGCCGCCGCCAGAGCCACCAGAGCCACAGCCGTCGCTGCCGCTTAATTCTGACCGTGTTCGTTCCTGGCCGCTCCGACTGCACCAGTGTAACAACAGCAGCAGCAGCAGGAGCAACAACAACAACAACAACAGCAATAAAAACAACAACAACACCAGCAACAATAGAAACAATAACAACAATAACAACAACAACAACAACAACAACTTGGCAGAACCAACAGCACCAGCAGAAGCAGATGCGGCAATCCACCAAATAGCAACAATTTGCAGAAAGCGGGGACGGCGGCCACAGGTACAGACAACAACAACAACAACAACAACGGCAACAACAACTACAACAGCAACAACAACAACAACAATAGCAACACAATATCGAATATATTGACCATTGACACAGCTCCACTGGACAGGTAGAGAGACAGGTAGACGATCTCGATCAAATAGACTAAGTGGCTGTCCGACGAGTTCGTTCGACTCGACAGTGTGCCGTCAAGCTGAGAGAGTAAACAAAACAAACAGAAGTCCTCCCTCTACTCTACTCTATAAACACAGAGAATTCAGCTCGAATTGCCACTTGTTGTGGTATTTCTGTTTGTTATGGTTGCTGCTGCTGCCGTTGTTGTTGTTTTCATCATCATCGGCGTCGTCGTCGTCTGGTTGCTGTTTTTTATTTGAACCCGTCTTGTCACCCGACTCTCCTCCTCGCCGCAGTTCGGCTGCTCCAGCCTGAATGTTGCGCTAAGAACAGAATTGCATGCTTGTGATCTTTGCTGCGCATTGACAAAATGGCCGCTGCTGTGCGGTCAAAGTTGCAAGCGGGCGGGCGGGCGGATGTGCGGCCGGTTGGCGAGCGTTTGTTCGTGAAAATTGAGAATTCGTCCATATATATATATATATATATATATATATATATATATATATATATATATATATATATATATATATGCTTCTGTGCGTTTGTTTTACTCTCATTAGCCTCTTTTTGGTTTGGTTGCCCGTTCCGCATTACGTGTACGCGATATGTTGGTTGTTTTCTCTATATGAATTAAGGCTAATTCAATTTATTTATTATGTATTTTGTATTAGTAAAAAAATATACACTGCCACTTCACTCATCATATATATATATATATATATATATATATCCGCTCGCATCTCTCTATGACCTTCGTCCAACCCTTTATTATTGCAAAAAAGAATTCTCTTCCTCCATTTCACCGTGAATCGCTGCCTTGTTGGGCGGGTAGAAGTTCCTAGTGCACCTTTCCGATGCCACCACAAATACATTTTTTGAGACACACCATGTATTCTTCGTTTGAGGATCTGCCTTAGCAATGGCACTGGGCCCTGAGCCTCACTTCGACCATTGCCTTGTGGAAGTTATGTTATTGTAGACTATCAATATCACGTAGCCGCTAACGCAGTCCCATAAATAAAAATGTCCTTTGTCCTCTTTAAGAAGAATCGCGCAGATGTTTAATCCATCGTGGAAGGCCAACCCGCCCGAGGTCGAATCACCGCGCTACGGTGCGAGATTGCACGCAGCTCCAGGCCCGTAAATTCAGTGCAAATGTTTGCTGTGCTAAAAAAGCATAATTGTACGCCAATGGGCCTTCGAATGTGTCATTGTTATTTGACTAGAGCGAAAAAAAGCACCGCGGTGTTGCATCGAGATATGTTTAGTTCAGAAGCTGATTTGGCACAAACCGATTTGCCAAAGTACGGACCGCAACAGTTGCGAGACGATTTTTGAAGATTTCACAAAGTAGAATTCTTAATTCACCAGTCATTAGTTAATTTCACAAAGTGGAAGTACTAAACCCACTAAAGCTTGGCGATTCCCCAGCTTACATGACCGAGACATCTGTGGGGTGACTTCAGTGTTCTCTGAAAGCTTTGATATGCCAAACTTGCCGAGGCTAGCCGAGTCGTGCTTTGCCGAGGTAAGAGGTGCCTCAACGAGTAAGCAAAGCAGAAGAAAGTCAGAAGTATAAGTCAACGGTTGTTCAGAGGCACTTCCTAAACAAGTCTGAGATGTTTTTCTTAAAGCAGACCTACTAATACATTGAGGTCCTCGTCGCAATAACGGAGTGTCAGCCTTATGACTCATTGCTGTTCCGGGCGAACAGTCTAAGATGTCGTCTATAGATGACCTTCCCAAAAGCTGTCGCCCACACAAAGCGGATGTCGCAACAATCTATTTGCTTACGAATATCGAGAGAATCAGTTTAAGCGAACCTCTGACATTCATATGTGCACCTTTGCGACGCCAACAAATTATTTGCCACACGAAACACCCTGAGCACACTTACTTCTAGGATTCCTTTCCCTAACCTTATCCTAATGCCTACCCACTTGCCCGGTATGGGAACAAATGTGTTTTCTATTTAGTATATACAAATATGTCTATATGAAGATATGTAGTCGACGCTGTCGATAACCTTCACTGTATACACAATACGAAACGCGCAATATTTCACTTACACAGACACGGATAGCATATTACGACGACATTAGTCAACTAACCTGATTAAGTCTATTCCTGAGCATTCAAGATCAATTTCTCTACTCAACCGAAAATATTCAGACGTCGTTAGAGAGCGACGCCGCTTTTTTTTAACGTTGACGGCGCACTGGAGCCACAGCTACGTGCGATGGTAAATAAGCGGTCCATAATGTCCATTAGTCAATTCAAAATCACTGCGAGAACGCACTATCTAACCTTACTTGCGTCCGATTAAACCATAACTATGTACACAATCCATAGCTAAATAATTGCACTAATACGAGATACTACGGTGATAATGTATAAAATCTGACTGTAACCTGTACATATGCTTCGTACTAGCCTGTGGCTATATGAAGTTGTAACAAAAATGAGAAACTACAATTAAGTATCAATAAACGTCATACCATATATCATATCAATGTATTCTAGCTGCTATTACTGTATTACTGCTATGCTCCTTTGTCTCACATACAGCGTAGGCGGACCCAGCAGACATTCTTCGTTACGTTTCGCTAACCGTTCGCTGTTCGTTCGTGTCTTGTCGTTTGTTGTTTCGTTTCAATTCATCTACGACTAATGCTTGTTGTGTTATGGCCGTGTGTATCAGCCGGATAATGGCCGTAGACTCCGCCGATGAGTTCTACTCGATCATGGGCGTCCTCACACGTGAGATGTTGGAGTTTGGCCTGATGGATTGCAACGAGCTCGTGAACACGATCTGCTCGATGGCGCCCTTCCCGTTCCCGCAGTTGCAGGAGCTACGCGAGAAGTACACATTCGATATTCGGCCGTTTGCGCAGTGCAGTACGGGCACAGCCACCGCCGGCGGCCCGAGAAAGTCCTCGATCCGAGGTAAAATCCGCGTCAGTCGACTGAACGGGGCTATATATATATATATATATATATATATATCCACACGTCCGAAGTGTTGGATCGGTCATAAAGATTTGCTCATCAAATTCAGTTACCAGTCTCCTAATTTTGTTTCCAGTGGTGAGAAGAATACCTCATTTTCTTTACGTAGGGACCGTGTTATTGTTGATGATGCTGGATGCGTATATATACGTATACAAAAAGTACACTGCCCATCAAAAATGCGTTTATTGATGTTCATAAGTTCATCAAAGATCTTTTGAATGGTCTACTTCTTGTTGCCTATGGGAATAGTGGACTCACACTCTTTCTCTCTCTCTCTCTGTTAATGAACCCGTTCTCGTACAAAGGAGCTGTGGGTAGCAACTGACGTGTAATCAAACAGTATGCGTTGCTATATACGCGTCGTGAAGTGTTGTTTTGAGAAATTTAGGGTAAACTTTTAAAAAGCTCTACCAGTTTCCGCGCTGGAATTGGCAGGGGCTTGCCGCCGACTCACTCGCTGCACTCACTTCACGAGTGTGACGCAACACTTTAGCACGCGCAGTAACATAGGAGCGCCCTAGCTTCCTTCTCATTCAATTGATTCGCGGCACTGCTCTGGTACTACTTTGACTACATGTAGATCTTGTAGGACTTCGGCTGTTCTACACGGACGATGATGAAGACGGCGACCTCGATGAAGATCAGCTCGCCCTCGCCTCGGCTGCATGGTACCTCCATCAGCGGCAGGGCAAAGCGAACGTCACGCTGGACATCGGCACGCTGAAAAGGCAGTACGCCAAGCTACGCGATCGGCAACGGCAGGCGCACGTCATTCTTACGTCGACCCTTAAGACGGCAATTGAGGTTCGTATGTTCGCCCACATCGTCGATGATGGGCGTGGTCCTCAATCGAGCTCCAGTAGCAATAGGCCTAGCAGCGTGGCAGCCGTCATTCAACGCCCTGTTTTTAAATAATGTGTTAAACGCCAAAGAAGCAAATACATATTGTCGATAGTTCCTAACAAGTATGCTTAGCTCAGCTCGACACGCAACTATGAGGGTGTTGGAGTGCGTGGTTAGTATGGCGATGTCTATGCTTCCGCATATATATATATATATATATATATACATATATGATTTTCGATTTTTAGAAGATGCTTGATCGTCACTTGAAACTCGAGAGCAGTTGAGATTCTCCGTAGTAATCGCTTTTTGTCGTTGTGGCTGCGGTTATATTTGTTGTTGTTGTTGTCATTGCTACATCGTGCTCCCTGTTTTCGAATATTTGCGATGCGTGTGTGTTTGTGTGTGGTGGGGGTCACATATACACAGCAACAGGCCCATCCGGAGAGCACGCGTCCTTCGATGAGGCAACCAGGTCGTCCGCGGCTACCCGTCAACAGTCTGCTTGCTGGACACAAGCCGATTGTCCGCAAGGTGCGTCCCGTGCCAAAGGTACAATTCACGATGCCTCCCGACGAGGCGAGTCGCGAGGCGAACCGACCTCGCGGTCCTCGAATCATGCGTACAAAGTTCATGCTCGACGACGCAACCGATCTCGATAAGCAACATCAGCAGCAGCAGCAGACGCCGCCGCAACAGCAGACTCGGCCACCGACACAGCCATTGGCTAAGCTTGGGCACCAAGGACCAAGCTCAACTTCCTTTAGAGGAGAAACCCTTACTTGGGAACAGGTATGTATGTATATATGTATATGTATATGTATATATATATATATATATATATATATATATATATAAGTTTGTACCTCAAGAGAACAAGCTCTTCTTCTAGAGTAAGACTACTACTCTTCACTAGAGAAGGGAGCCTTATTTGGGAACAGGACATATATGGATATTTTCTTGTGCATATATATATAGGTGCGTGACAAATCGTGCATGCTCTCTGTCTATAAATGAGCCTTAGCATTTCAAATTGCGCCACTTTTTTTTGTACTTGACATATATGTTCAAGACTGCGCAAGACTTAGAGCGCTACTAGTGTCAGTAAGTGGTGGTTCAAGGGTGTAACCGCGTGTTTGCTCTGCGAGCAGATCGAGCGCGAAAAGCGAGATTCGGGCTGCGTTCGATCGCGCAGCTGGAGCAGCAGCAGCGATGACAGCACGTCGACTTCGCTCTGCGATCAGACAGCGCACGACCAGGGAGGTGGTGGTGGTGGTGAGTCATCTGTGTGCGCGTCTCCGGCTCCGCCAGCGTCGCCGCTGGCCGTCGTCGTCGTCAAGTCGACCCCGTTGCCGGTTTCGGCAGAGTCCGTACCGGACGTGCAGCCGCCTCTGGCAGGCGGTGGTCGGGGCAGCGGCGTCGTCCCTCCCGCTGTTGTTCCGCCGAACAATTCGGCGGCGGTCGCAGACAAGCACGGGGAGTCGCCGGCTACCACCACGGACACGCTCAATCGGCTGGAGGACGTCTGCAATCCCGACGTGACGCTTTCACCGTTACTGGCCAGGCAGAACGTGTCTGGTGGTGATACCGGTTGCGGTGATGGTGATGGTGGTGGTGACGCTGGTGCTGCTGAAGCTGGTGACGACGGTTGTTCGGCGTCGCGACCGTCGTCGTCGTCGTCTCCCGCTCACAGTACGCAGTCGACCTTGGCGTTGTCGGAGGACGCGTTCAGGCTATCATCGACGCCTGTCAACGTTGGCGACGTCCCGAATCGCGAACCTCTTGGACGTGGCTGCGACGATAAGAGCCCGAACGAATCATCGGCTCGTCCGACCGAAGGGCATGGTCTCGCGAAGGGGCCATGCCCAGACGTTGGCCAAGGCGAAGATTGTGTGACGAGGTCGTGCAATATTCCATCCAACGCCACCACCATCGCCACTGCCGCCTCATCCAAGGCGGCAGCCAACTCCTGCCCTCCAGCGACAACGTTGACAACGGAAACGATCCATGATTCGAAAATCGATATCGCACCGACGTCTTCAGCCACGACGAAGGTAGCCGCCACTCGTCGAACAAAGAAGGACGACCGTGTTGCGACGACAACAACGATGAGGTCATCGTTATCGTGGTCGGCCTCATCATCATCGTCGTCCTCAGCAGCAGCTGCTGCAGCAACTCCACCGTCATCATCATCTTCCTCATTCGTGCTGCAACAGCAACAGGGCATCATCACGAGTTCTGCTCAATCGCAGATGGCAGCGTTGACGTCGTCTGGTGTCTGGCCACGCGCGTTGATCATTTCCGACGCTCCACGAAGTTGGACCACGTCGCTTGGCCGGGGCGGAACCAACGACAACAACGACGACGACAGAACTGCGTCGCCATCATCAGCCATAGCGGCCGCGCCTCAGATGTGGCATCAAATACCTCAGGGCCCATTCGTCGAAGAGGATTGTGACTCGGTCACAGCGGACCAGCACGTCGAGGTGATTGGCCGCCGTCAGAGGTGAGTATGTCTCTCAGTGAGTGGAGGGTGTGCGCGTGCGTCTATTCTTAGACGGTGTAATCTCGTACGCACGTTCAATAATAGTACGGTAGAACGCCACTATATGCCCCGCCGCCCAACGAGTTGTACACTCGATCTCTCTTGCTGTGCTATCCCGTCGATGAGTCATATACTCCTTACTCCTCCCACCCCCATTCGGTTCGAAATGCGTGGCATTTCTTCGACTTCGGTACAGAGTGCTTAACTTACAGAGTAGTAATCATCATCTTTGGGCTAGCCATGCCTGGTTTGATCGCCACCGCGTTCCTTACGATCCTAAATCATATCGAGTCGTCGGCTCTTCGACGATATTTTGAGCCCCACTTGGTAATCTTGATGAGGCTGGCACATAGAGGCGGCACATTTAGAGGCAAACAAATTAGTCGGCCACGCCCAATCGACGTGTTTTCGTCCTTGTTTTGTACTTGCGTTCAGTTGAATAACTTTAATACTTTGCCGATATATGGCGGCGCTCTTCAGTCTAGAAGTCTCGTAGTTCGCGCAGACACAATTAAGACGCCATTAATAAGGTACATCGACGCCCGGTCCGCCATAGTGAACAACAACGAGGCGCAAGGTGTTACCGTGGCGCTCTTCCGTAGATACGTAGAGTATGGTTATAGTTTCGAAACGATTTGTCTAAACAATTCCCACATGACACTTAGTGTTTGTTTAGAGACGTTGTAGACAGTACCGATTATTTATTGCGACACATGCACGTGTAAATATTTGTGATATATATATATATATATATATATATGTGTGTGTTTGTGGTGCTTTAGGTGTGCCGTTAAGCTACACTTGCTGTAAGAGGTTCATAACTGCGAATATATAATTATATTTTAGGTACTTGTAAATCACCGTAGTAGTGTTAACTGATATCGGGTGTTTGTCTTTATATATATATATATATATATATATATATATATATATCTTTAAAATTATATGGCATTTCCATGCAGTAGAAGTTACTTTGCATTCTTACTAGCTTTGCCGTTCATCGACACTATATCTTTGTCGATGAGATGGAGACTTTGCATTTTTTTGCAATCGATCATTCTTTGCCTCATGGCTAAGATCAGCTTCTTCTTGTTTTGTATTACGGCATCATGAGTGTTTGCAAGTGCGTTTTTTCGCTCAAGCCTTCTGTGATTTACGCGCGTTTACGCTAGTTAACCTTCAATACAGTCAGTCGTGCGGTAATTTAGTTTAACGAACATGATTCATTACTATAGCTATCTGTTCGAGCTCACATCGACTCTGTACGGGCCAACATGTTCCAGCGTTGGCCGACTCGCCTCGCTGTATTACAAGTTCGGACGACCTATTCAACATTTTCTACTAACTCTCTTTCTAAATATTGTACGCTACCCTACGATCGTTGATCGGCTGATCCATGCATTGTCCTACATGCTTTCACGGCCTCCCATTTAATCACCCCTGTTCCAGGGATTATCGTATTATTCCAAGGTCCCTGTGTCTCTTTCTCACATCACCACCGACCTATCCCTATTCAGCCAATCCAATCACTCATCGCCCTAGCTCCCCATTCCTCGGCCTACAGATGAAGCTTCGGCACCAAACCAGATCCATGTTGTTTGTGTTTCCTCCTTCGGCACTCACGTCCACCTAGCGTGCGTCCGCATTAACTCTTTGATAACTCAGCTTCGATCATTCATAAGGCAGAACAGTGCTCTTCCCCCTCGGCCGTTTGTCATTTATCGATGAAAAATTGAGGCTCCACTTATGGCTTCCTTTTCCCCCGGACCCGGAACTTTTTCGGGCTGACTACCCTCAGCCAACGCTTAGCGTCCACGGATTTACTTTCGCATTGCTTCGTAAGGCGGCCCCCCACAAATACCAATGTGCAACGGTAGGGATCGAACCCTATGTGCACCTATGAATCTCCTCCAGTCGCAAGACGCACACGAGTGCACCACACCCCCGGCTCGACTTCTCCCCGGATCTGGTCTGGGTGAGGCGATTAATGCGCGCAAACGGTTGTTGTTCGCCATGGACCTCGCCCTGATGAGTGTGTTATGGGAAGAATAGCGTCGCTTCTTTGCCACTTGGGCAGATACTCCTACATTGACCCGCACACGCTGTGTAGGTCCGCTCCCAGAGTGTTCGGCGTTGCTTTTGTTAATACGGTCGCAGAGGCGCGCTGCTCCACCCATGCTGACCACCTCCTAAATCGTGTGTTCGGGGCTGCCCTTAAGTTTATCGTCGCCGCCGTGAACACGCGAACGGCGCTGGGAGCCTTCCCAATCTTGAACAGGTAGGACTGGATCGTCAGGACCTGGGTCCTGTGACCCGTAAGAACTTGGGTCATGTGACCCGTAAGGACTTGGGTCATGTGACCCGTAAGGACTTGGGTCATGTGACCCGTTAGGGCCTCCAGGTGATGTGGAAGGTTAGTTATCTCTCTCCCGGGCCCCGATTTAGCGTAGTCTTTAATGTTTGGTGCACGTTTCTGCAAACTGGCGCCTAGAGCACCTCCCCTGTCCAGTCCATCTGTCATAGGGCTGCCGCTCGTCTTCCTTCTTGCGTGTACGGTTTTCTCACAGATCGCGGCGCGCCGTTTCGTAATACGTATTACTGCTGCCACATCTACTATTACTACTATTTCCTACTAGTGTAGACACAAGTAATACAACAAATACAATGATCACTGTTATTACAACTGACGTAAAGATCATCAGCGGTGCATTAGCTTAATGCACCGCTGGTCAACGACGAGCGAACTCGTGTTGATTGATCCCTGCTCTTGACGACAAAGTTCTTGTTCCTCCTCCGCGCCTGCGCGACTCCGCCTACACCGCCTACCTGACCTAACAGCGATAAAGATCCTGCCGGCGATACGACTCTGCAGAACTGAGCGATCACAGAGCCCATTACCTACCGCCAGGTACACGTCCTACCTTCAACTAGCTAACTAATTAACAAAGTTTAGTTACATTTATATATATATATATATATATATATATATATATATATATATATATATATATATATATATATATAGTTGTGTATGCATTGCGTATTTGTCGCCTATGCGTTGCTTGTACTGCACCATCCGCTGTGGGCCACGGCCCAATCATGGCTGATTGAACCCCTCCGCATGAGCATGTGTGTGCTTATCTTACGCATGGTGATCTACAGGCCATGGCTAACTTGGTGTTAACTAACAACGTCAATGATTACTTTTTGTAGCTATTGTCATGAATATATATATATATATATATATATTTTTTTTTTTTTTTTATTAGATACGTATTGATATGTTAGATTCGCTGTGTCATGTCTGAATTATAAACCGCTTGAAGGTACTACTATCACATACGTTTTTGCATACGTGGTGGTCGCTAATCAGGTTCGAGATTTCCGTCTCGAAGCTGAATAAGTTGGCGTTCTAACGTTCTTGCTTGAGACGCTGAGGCTGGTGCTGTCGCCGCAGCTGTTGCTCGTGTACGAGAGCTTGGCTCTCAGCAGCTCCTTTATGAGCAGCACGCCAGGGTTGACACACTACTGTACACGATGATGAATGCGGGAAATGCTTACGACGTGCTCAAGACGTGCTCGAAATCGTTCAAACGCCTCGAACGACGCCTCGGATCGGATCTGCACGCAATGCACACAGTGCAACAGTGCCACAGCCGTCCTTAGAGCTGGCTGCGAATCAATGCCGATGTCTCGAGGGCATCCACATTCGTGCATCAGGCTATTACGACAGGCCAGCAATGCGAATACAAAAGCATGCCTGCAAAAACATGGCCGACGCTTTCAGATAGGGCTGGCCGGCCGATGTGTGCGACCATATCGGTGGTACATCACCGATGTCCAGCCGGAATCTCGCGCAATTTCCCAAAGTAAGACAGATGGTTGTAGACGATGCCTGATGAACTCGCGGCTGCCGCTTGGGTTAGTGTAGGGCAGAGAGAGATCTATATGAGAAAGAAAAGCTTGTTCCGCTGTCTTCACAATGGGCTGATCCAGACGACACGAGACGACCCGAGAGAAGAAGGCAGGTTGGAAGCAACCTCCTTAACAACAAGATGTATACTTTTAATTCTAGTCGGATGTTAGAAATATATTAACTTAATTATATGAGGTCCTTTTTCTCCGTTTTCTCTCTCTTTCTCTCATATACACACATATTCGACCTCTCGTTTGCCCGCGATCGAATGATGAATGCGTGATTGCAACTGTAGTGTGTAGAAAGAATGGTTGTGATGAGGAACACGTGCGCACGGTCGCCCGCCGTAGAATGGTCCGCGGCAAATGCAGGCCTACTTCGACCTGTAGGTCTAGGACCTCTTCGGTTGAGAGTGGGTGTGTATGAACGTACGTATGATAACGGCTTGGTGTATGTGGTGGCGAGCAACCCAAATGCCGGCACGCCATATGTTGCATTTAGCTCATAGAGCCGCGACCGATCATGACGACGACGACCCGAGTCGCGTTGACTAAGATGGTAGTGGTGTTGTGGTGGTGGTAATGGTGATGGTGATAATGATGCTCAGGATGACGAATGAACAGAGCACGGCGGTATGGTGGACTCGGGGGATCGAGAGTAGTCTATCTAGAGTCTTTATATGAGAATATACACAGGATGGTTTTGTTCGCGTCTATCGCAATGCCAACTTGTCATGTTTTTTCCAGTGAAGCAAAGTAACCAACTAACGATTCGATGCTTTATGTTTCTGTTTCTGTATGTGTGCGCCTCTGAACTTATCTATGCGGGCGTATATATATATATATATTTATATTGGTGGGTTCGTCGTGTCATTACTCGTGGTGCACTGTGGCTTTCGTGTGGCTGCATCTGTTGTACGCGTTCATCCGGTCGTTCTCGTTGTCCCATCAACATCCGACCGTCTGCTGCTTTGCGACCCCGGTTAATGTCGGCGTCGATGGCGGTGTGGTGGTAAATCCCCCCCACTTTTCTCTCTCTCTCTTTCGAATTTTCTTCTACCGGCTTCTTCTACCAAAACCGTGACCGCATCGATACGCCCCCGAACCGTTGGTCCGGCCCGGCCGAAAACAATAGCAGGCTTAGGGGCGTACCGGCTGTCAAAAATGAAATCCTCATTAAGCAAAGAGATGCGCTCGACGCGAGCGCGCCAACTCCACCGTCGCTCGACGAACTGCTCGAGAGGTACACGAAGGTGACCCACCTTGTTGAGGACGCCTCGGCGCGACTCGTCGCTTCTACCTCGATTGATTCCGGCGGCTCGCGGTGAGGACACTTTGTTAGGGATGCATGGTTGTGTGGACAGTTTGTACACCTCTTCTAGTGTATGTAAGGCTATCCAGACCAGCGTTTGCAATGATAAAGTGACGGTAGTAATTATAGTAATGTTGCATACTATTCTTATTTTTATTATTATAAGATACATTTGTTTGTGCTGTTTTACGAAAGCAATTTGTTAAATGACCTTAATGGTAAGAGTTCAATGAGTTGCAGAAAATCATAATGGCACTAGTGACTACAACACAGGCCGGAGGCTTAAATTCTTAGAAATAAGTAATAAGCTGAATAAATAATATATCTGGCTTAAATGCGTCTAATCACCACGAGAAAGCCTTACCGCTGTCGTTTCGTCAATTTTGTTCATAGATAAATCTAATTGACTTCCCCGGGTTTGTTTGTCTGCCTGGCCTTGCCGGCCACCGACTACTAACAAATTTAGCTGTAATTTCAGGGACGTCAAAGAACTGCACTCGCAGTGCTGTGCATATCCTATAAGGGCATACCTATTCCACTTCGCATTAGAGTGATTAATAGTAATGACCCAAATGAATATGTGATATTTTGAAGTGGGGGGAGCGAGGAGATAAATGCAAACGAAATGGCCATTTTAGTGGAGTGTTTGAAATGGATGGAATAAAGTACATATAATAAATTATGCAACCATCTTCTTACAGCACTCCACCATCTCGTGCGGATTCCCCACCGGCTTCTGTTGCCTTGAACCCGTTGGGCAAATCTTCACAACGGACCTCTCCCGTATTGGATGAGCAGCTTAAAAATAAGCTCGATTTTTATTCAAACTAATAGTTTTGCTAATCTCAGTGTCTGTATTCGCTGTTGTTACCGTAGAAGCCGTCAGATGAGTTGCTGAAAAACAACTTATACAGCATTTCACGTAACTTGCAACCTATTTCTGGATAAACTGGGCATGTGCCGCGGTAATACAGCCACAAATTTCCATATACATATATATACTAGTCATCGCTCTGTCAAGTACATTGAAGATGTGATCTATCCTTACGGGGAAAACCTAAAGGTTTCGCCGGGTGTTAGCCAAAGCACTAATACACACAGAATTATTTTAACACGTTTGATATATAGATATGTGTTTGCCTTAAACCTGAACCTGTTCAATTCACTTATGATTACGTTGAGACGAAGCGCCGTAGATGCAAAATAACCACTCCCGCCTGTGGAACACATCTTGTTCTTGAGAACCTACGGGCTCGAATTTATCATTGAGACGGTTAGCCATAACGGAAGACGGCCTAAAGACTCTAGAACTCAAGCCTCCGAGAAACATCCCTAAAATATATATATATATATATATATAATTAAGAAAGTCAGCTGCAACAGTAAATATCATAAAACAATGAGTATGCTCTATTTTGGGTAAAGTTAGGTGCATTGCATAGATTTGTACGAATTGCTTTAAAACAAGGATTAGAGCAACAACAGTGCGATATAACTGCGCGAATAGCAATGGTGCCATTATTGGCGACAATGAAGGCGCAGATGAACCTTAAGGAACCTCAATAGAATTGATGCCGGAGTTAGTGAGAAAAAGCAACGCTCTTCCAGTAGTGTACAGCTTGATCTGCAATTAAATAGATACTAGAATTAGCGTTCGTTGTAACCGTACGACAAAACTATTATCTAAGCGAGGCAAGTCTAAGAGTCCATCGCCAGGGATGCCTTGGGCCTCAAATTATGAGCGTATTCTGAAGTAAATAAGGTATATATATATATATATATATATATATATATATATATATATATTATATATATATATATATATCCAGGATAGAAGGCCCATCACGGAATGAGCAATGAAAACAATAGCGGGAATACAAGTAAGCAGATGAAGCCAGATTAAGTCTGAAGTGCCGATATAGCAACAACTACTAGTATGTGGTAAGGTAAGATTATTCGTAGTACCGTTACTGTTGATCTTCTGAGTAAGTGAAGCCGTTCTTTCAATTATTCACTGTCAAACTAGGTTGCTAATGGCGGACAACAGCGTCTTTCAAGAAAGTCCTGTCTAGCACGCACCGCATATCGATTTGACTGTCAATGAATACTTCCTCGAATCATGCATGGTGTATGATGAACAACCACTTAAATAAAGTGGCTTAAATGCAGTATGGCTTCTTTTTGCTTTAATTTTTTTGGATAGTTATTCATACTTTGCAATGCATACTTTTAAATAAAAATTAGAAAATAAACGAAGATTGGTGTGAAGTCGTGAGGTTAAAGTTCTTCATACAATCGTGTCGTCGGTATGTTTGCTGGTAATAATCGTAGGCCGTGTAATAGGTAAAAAGCTTTTTGACGAGGTGCCGTCTAATTCTATTTGTAGCGTATGACGGCGAAGTGACGCTGTATACTCTACTACATGTTAAGTTTCAGGTAAAAGCGACGCTTAAATTACGCGTAGCAGACATTTCAACTGAGCATGCCAGCATAAGCCGTAGACATGGAGAAATACAGATTCCGTACTAGGACTAGGCATTTTTATTTCAAGAAGGGGCGGCGGCTGCGTAAATCAAAGTTTGCAAGAGTTGGCCAAAGTTTACGGGGGCTCTGCACCAGCGTGGCAGATCATCAACCAGGGGTTAAAGTGCGTCCCGGACATTAGTTGACGTCACTACGTAATAAACGGTTAACGAAAATATCCATCGTAGCGCCACGGAAGATTGCCGACTGAAGGTGCATAGGGATAGCTGATACCGTAGAGACTCGGGTAGACGGGGTGCACCATATACTGCGCGAATGAAAAAAATTAAAAAGTTGTATGCAAGGTATTGCTCATCATCATTCAGCAACTCACACCAACGAATATTTCGCGGCACTGTTTGCGAATGTTTAAGAGCAATGCACAAGACTTTTGGCGTCGATTCATATTCACCGCTGACTAGACCTGGATTCACTGGCGTACACCCGAGTTGAATGAACAGTGAAGAGAGTCGGGTGAATGTGTGCCGAAGAAGGCGAAGAACTGTTTTATCGGCCACGAAGGTAATGGCCGCAGTTTTTTAGGATTTCTAAGATTATCCTCTTTGGACCACTTACAGAAAGGTCAAGAAGTCACGGGAGTATAATATTCCACACTTCTGAGTCGTTTTCACGCAGAGCTGCAAACAAAACGGCCGAGACTGGTGTTCAAAATGCCTTCCAGACTTCACCATGTCAACGCTTGGGCTCACACCTCCACGGTGGCAAAATTGCACAAACTAGGGCTCAATTTGCTACCCACCCACTCAGTTCTCCTGATTTAGCCTTTTGTGACCTTTCCGTTTCCCAGACATCAAAGTTTTCGTCCGATGAAGAAATCAACGCCGCTGGAGGCCTCAATACTTCCTCCTTTTCCAAACGGATCGACAAGTTGGAACGTCGCCAGACTAAGTGTGACTGTTAGAGCTCCAAGGAGAATTCGTCGATGTAAAAAAAAAAAACGGTTATTGCATGTGAAATTTTAAACATCCGGTAATTAGGTTATTTTGTTGCCCGACTTTTTGTTAGGTCCTTAGTTGGAAAAACCCACGTGACGAGACAGGTATACGCAGTGTGTGTATAGTAACGTTTTGTTGAAAGGGCGTTTGCAGGGCAGACAAGCAATAATATCACTGGATCAAACTATTAAGCGGCATCTGAGAGGGCGTGTCTACTATATATTTACAGTAGACTCTTCGATAAATATAGCATCTTCCATATATAGCATATTGTCATGTCATCCATCTATGTACTATCGGCACCCCTAAAACTTTACTTTCGCATGTATTCGCATATTGTCATGTTATCCATCTATGTACTATCGGCACCCCTAAAACTTTATTTCGCATGTACAGGCTCGTTACCAAGTCTCTACGGAATTCGTGCATTTCGGCCCTGAGTGACCAGACTACAAGCGAATAGGATTATTAAACAATACAATGGAATGTATTATGTTTACCGGGAGATTAAAAATCGAATTTGCCTAGGAAAGTCGTTTTGTACTGTAATACCTGGGATATTTCCGGTCTATTACTGGAAAAACTCACGCTCGCATGCTCTATTGTCCAATGATGTCGAACCCTATATGGCACAAAAGACGCACAACCGAAGGCTTTTACCACTTTGAACTTTACTACAGGATAGATGATCGCCAAATTGGTAAGACTAGATGTCGTTCAATTTATCCACCTTGCTGTTTAAGACGACTTCTGTCACGTGCATTGACGTTTTGTAGAACTTCGTCATTTCTCAGTAAATGTAAATTGCTCTATATATATATATAAACACAACTAATTTCACTCTATTATACCACTGCTATATCAGCAAGTTGAAGAGTAATGTCACAACTGGACGTCACTCTAGGTCTTACCGACCTCGCGCTTTTCAACCGCTTTGCTAAAACACTCTCCGAAACATTATCCACTGTTACTTAAACATGATATTACACATGGTAGTGATAAGCGCACCAGCAAACCATTTTCTTAAATAAAGCTTATTTAAGTCGCGCGGTTCATATTGTGATGTGTTACCTATACGACAATTACTTTACATGAGGTTTTTCTAAATAGAAAAAACTAGACTTCTATTTATGCCCCTTAAATTGATTCCACTAATTATGTGGATAGGAGATTTGTCAATGAGCAGGGCCACATTTCATTAAGTAAGTTCCCTGGCTGATTGATACTTCTACGCAAACAAAGGAGAGTGTCGCCTGACATTATGTGGACACACATGAAGGAGCACTTACATCGCCGCAAATCATCGTCGTTGTCAATATCGACGAAGACGACGACAATGTGGGCAGAGCCTTAATGAGCTGCTAAGTACTAATAAAGAATGGCTGCCCCTTCGCCGAAGTTCGGATGGATTGTACTGCAATGACCGCTTGTCCGTTGTATTGGAACGGGTCAGCGAAGGATAAATTGGTTCCGCCTAACAAATGAATTGGTTCCGCCTAAAAAGGAATTGGTTACGCCTAAAAAATGAATTGGTTTCGCCTACCCAGCCTACGCGAACCGGGCTTAGGTTACAGGGACACCTAAATCATGCAGCTATGTGTGATTTCATCCCGTCGGGATATTTGGGATGATTCTTTAAGAGAGCAAGTCCGGGTTGAGAGGCGTCGCAACAACGGAGCAGAGACGTAGTGAAGGCTTTGGTTCGCCTTCAGCCGCCACCAACTCGTGACAACTAACTCTATGACTTCGTACTTTGCCACCGTCCACGCAATGGCAGCAGACCGGCATCACCGGCATGACTATGAGTGAGTAAGATGCGCATTGTACGTGTACATACATGAACAATAGCACACAGGGCGGGGGGTTCTCCTGGGGAGAACCCGCGCAGGCCATCTTGTGACACTTTAATGGTTTCCCCCTCGCTCTCTACTCCCCTGCACTTCGCCGCATCTCACTTGCTGCGACACTGCTACGAAGGAATCCTGCCGAGATCCTTGAGATGCAGACAGTGAAGACTTTCGGTCTCCTGGCGCAGCTTCCTGAAATGCTCCTGAATGATGTCGGTGAACTTTTTCCGCTTCGAGGTTGCGTCCCATCGATCGGCCTCCATGTTCTGCCTTAGCTCACTTCAGCAGTGAACGGACGGTACGGTAGCAGTTGTTGTTGACACGAGCAAGATGAACGATTAAATAATAAACATGCGGCAACGACAAACACACGAGCAACGATAACAGCAGCAACAACAAAAACAACAACAACGAACAGGGATAGAAGTAACCGTATTGTGACGCCAAATATATCAAACAAATATATTCATCAAAGGGCTGTAAGCCTGCTGCTGAATGATAGCCCATGCCGTGGTTAAGTGATGGCATTTAACCACTGCATAGGCTATCGTTTCCTGTTATGCAGACAAATCTTGAACACCATCAAATGAGCACGTGCTATCAAATCATATAGACTATATCCAACTCATCGCCCAGAAGCGCCTTTAAATACAAAGGAACGTCGCGATACACACATACGCCTATATATAAAACGGGGTAGGAGGCGACCTAATATTGTGCACCTATTTAGACTACATAATATAAAAGCCCCCGATCTAATCAGGCGCGTCACACACCACGTTCGAGGTCATTCTTTCTAAATGAAAAAGATTTTGTGTTAAAAGTTAACATCTATACATATGTTACATAGACACGCATATAAACACTTATTTGATCCATAAGTTAGTCCATAATTAAAAGTACAGTTTTAGGTGGCCCTTTTGCAATCGCACATTACACCTAATATCCACAAAGAACACGAATATTATCCGAATGTGACAAAGGACTAAAGCTCCTCTGGGCCCTTGTCGCCTAAGGGTCGATGCCGCGACAAGTTGACCACTTTTACGTCTTCCGTCAAAATGGGCTCTTGCTTGTCCTACCTGAAGTCAATCGGATCGCCCACGTTGAGCGTAACAACCTGGCCGAGTCTCGGTATTAACGGTTCTTCGTTGGGCAGCACTTTGTCCATTCCGACGTGCCAAAAAGGCAGCACAAGCGGACACGTGACGCTCTCAGCTATGAGTCGGCCGACACCCCACTTCAATCGCAGAAATTCAGACGGCGTCAGGTTTACCTTGCCCTCCGGGTAGACATGTACCTATACAATAACAAACACAATCATATCAAAACCATATATATATATATATATATATATATATTAGTTATGCAAGACTATTAAAATATGGCATATACGTATGATATCGTATGATCTGGTGAGTATAGTCGTAATGTACTGACGCATCAACAGTTCGCTAGAGATTTGATCAATATATATATATATATATATATATATATTCTCGCACACGTTCTCAGGAGACAATTATCGCTCCATCTGTATTCTTAATAAATCATGACATGTTAGATATATATATACCCATTTGCCTATGTTGAGTAGCTCGACGCAGTAGTCCATGCCACGCTGATAGACACCCTCGCCGCGGATCACCGGAATGGTCTGGCCGAACGAGAAGAACTTAGCGTCCAGCTCGCGCGTAAAGCAGATATCGTGAGCAGCCAAGGTCCACCGCATCCGGTCGCAGTTCGACAGCACGCGTAAAGGCAGCGAACCTGCGTGCAGCACAATGTCGCTTTATTAAAAAAACTAGGGGCCGATCCTGCTAAACGACTATAACCAAGGGAACGGTGCGCCACCGAAGTGTATTATATATTTTCTAATGCGTTACACATACACTGCTGGTATGTTCGAACACAAGAAATAGATCGCCTCACCCCGGGGTCGAACCTGCGACCGAGCATACCAAAAGCCAGAGAAGCCAGAGAGTTCCGCACTGGCTAACCAGGCAACACTGCCTATATATATATATATAGAGAGAGAGAGAGAGATCAGATACGGGCAATAGCCTTTTCCGCAAATTGCCCTTAATTGTTACAACATGTGTGATTATAGAAATTTCAAGCTCAATGAGAAATTACTAATTTAAAGAAATTTGCCGCCCGAAGACAAACCCATAAAAAAAAATAAAAAATATGTATATATATGTATATATATATATATATGTAGGTTATAGTTCCGATATAACAGCGCTCACGAGCAGAGAGATAGTCACTCTTTAGAGAGCATATAAAAACCTGTTCGCCCTGTCGTTTCTCCATAAACAACAAATTCCTCGCTTATCCGCGCGACAACGCTAAAAGCAACAGAAACAGCAACAGTGACAATCACAGCACAATATGAACTCCAGTGAAACAAATCGAATACGTTTAATGAACCGCTATTTAAGGAACGACCAAACGCAATATTAAAAAAAATGCACTGGTTGAAGGTCATCACCATCATCATCATCATCATCATACTCACCCCATAAGAAGGGGTCATCGATGCACGAGTGATGGTTGCAGGCTGTAAGGAGAGGCAGGTTTGATGGTCTTTCCTCGACGGCCTTGATCAGCTTCTCGATGTTGTGGCACCGAATATTTACGAAGAGCTCTTAAAGCGACAGGGAAGCCGGTTCCAAACATAAATGCATGTAGATAGACAACACGAAAACACGAAAACAGGTGAGTGACTTGCGCGATGAGACATAGAGCGCTTCGCGCGGCATCGCTGAGTACTACGAAGAGAAATTCACTTGCGAATGATAAGCATATTGATCTGTACAACACCATCATTATATCGACCACACCACTGCTGCTTCTGCTGTTGCTGCTGCTTCAGAATCGGATATAGTGAAGGCATTCAAACCTTTGTGTCTGAGGTCTGGGCGGAGCTGCTCCGCTTAGAAGGGCAACAATAGTCACCTCTGCCGAGACCGTAGGTCATTAACCATTAACATTATCCGTATGAGTTAACTTCTGACCTCTGCTTCATGGCACCCGACGAGTCAGATGAGAGCAAAAAAAAAAAATATATATATATATATATATATATATATATACTGATCCGACGTATTCGTAGAGTAAGTACATATTTTAGCTCTTGAAGTAGCCGGGAGTTCCGGGAGCTACAAAGTTGTCGTTGCATCCCCAGATCCCAGCTATACTGTTAACACGTTCCGCGCGAGCGATTGTTTTTGCGGAAACTGTCGTTTAACAGTGTAGATCAGAACACAAATTGATACACTTACATGATAAACATATCTAAAAATAATTATACTATTTAATTTTGTGGGGGTCCAGAGGTAGGCTCAATGGTATTTTAGTACGAACATATACGACGCAGGCACTAACCTTCTCTCTATAACTAAAAAGCGCTTAAAAAGTCATTACGACACGTTTTCGTGTCATCGTGAACAAGTGATTATTCACGTTTATCGCTACGTTTCAATTTATTTAGGACTAGTTCCATATTTTTTTAGCACGCCGATATGCATTTTCGACGTAGCCCAGCATGTGTGGCCCGAATAGACTACAGAAGTCATTGATACAGACTACACACCATACGTATTCAACCCTTTCCATCTTGGGCGACCGCGCACCCTCACTCATGATAGCTCGCTTCTTGTGCATAGTTCCATGGCGCCCATAATTGCGTGTGAATGTCCTCCACTCCAAATGCCTATAAATACTATAGATATAAGCAGGTCATGCATGTATGTAGGCCAGTGTATGTTTTATTATTACTATTATTATTATTATTATGATCTTCGTTCTAGCCCCTGGGCAACCTCCGCAGTACATAGGCTGTATGCTTTCGAGTGTATTCGCAAGTAGTCATGAATAAAGCTATGTGTTTCATTCATTCATCCATTATGATTATTCATTAACATACAATATAGTGGTGGTGATGACGATGATAATTGAGTATTATTGCTCTTCATTAAAATAGCTCTCCCGATGCAATGGGAGAGCGAGGATGACAAGAACACAGAGTTCGCCACTACATAAAGCAGAGACGACGACGACGACGAACCGAAACCAACGTTCTTCGTACCATCGATTTGAGTTCTTCGAGTACTCACTTGCGAATAGCTTGCACAGGGTTCCTATGGCGGGTGTAACAATGCGATTGGCGGCAGTCCACCCAGGGCCGGCGCGACCGACGGGTGGCATAGGCCATCGAACCACGAGTCCCGCCATCACCTGGATGGAATCGGAATCACACTGCGAACTAGTCGCTGGGAGCTGCTTGGAGGAGTTCTGCTCGACCGCTTCGAACGCTACCCCAACAACAGCGATTGTGGCGTTGTCATGAAATCATCATCATTATCACCGTTATCGTCACCGTTATCAAGCGAGATGATTGCCGGACCCCAAATATAGGCTACCCGGCTGCTTTTCGTTTGGAAGCCGAGCCGCAGGACCAGCGTTTCTTCACCTTCATAACTGACAAACGTGCCACCATCGATCTATCTATCTATCTGCTCCTCCAACCAGTATGAAGGACTATTATTGTTTGTATGAACTAGTAGTAGTAAGTACTACGATTATGCTAGCACCACTCACTAACTACTACTACTACTACTACGATACGACGACGCTACGATACGCTCTAACTAGCAGCGCCCTTAACAACAGCGCGAAAGTAGAACGCGCGACGCGGACCCACTATGACGACAAGGGGGGGGGGGGGGGACGATGTGTTCGCTCTTCGCGCCCGCTCGTTCGATATTTCGTCCAGTTCCGTCGATTAGTCGTGCTAGCTAACCGACGGACGTAGTATTTTGCGGACACCAAAACCTGCACCCGAGCTCACGGAGCGGGGGCGCGAAACACGAAAGACTGTATACAGACGGGCGCACACAGACATATGACAATACTATCGTATTGATACTGGCTGACTGGCTGGTAGACAGGGAACAATAAAGCAACACAATTCACAAACGATATCTGCAAAAACAATAACAAAGCTGCAAGAAAACGCCGAGAAAGCTGCTAATATCTACCACCAGCCGAATTACGGTCCTGTATAGATAGCCTTTGACGAGTCGGTAAAATCCAACCGTGAACGCGGTCGTCATCTACCACGTGTGTGAGTGAGTCTGTTCTGTTGTTTGTCCTCTGACCAGGCAAAGTCGCTGGTTGCCCGTTGATCTTTCGCTGCTTGCAGGTAAGTCGGATGATTTGATTTCTCTATATCCGTCATTATATTCATCATAATAATGTTTGTGTCTCTCTCATACACGATGGACGAACCGTAATCGTGACGAATTTCCAAACGCCACAACCTGTCGCGGCTGCTAACGGCGTCTAGCGTTCATGTTCAAGTGAGGTCACGATCACGAACGATAACCAAGACAATCGAACTTTGCCAACTTGTCGGTGGCGGCTGTGGTTGCGGCTGTTTGCAGGTGTGCCGCGTCGGACAGACACCGCAGTCCTACATACCGTGTTCAACATGTCGAAGGATTTGTCCGACCAACTGCCAGAGGCGGCGCCATACGACCCGCGCTTCCCCAACACCAACCAGTCCCGGAACTGCTACCAGAACTACCTCGACTTCCATCGCTGCCGGAAGGCCAAAGGCGACGACTACCAGCCATGCGAGTACTTCAAGCGAATCTACCAGGAGCTGTGTCCGTCCGACTGGACCGATAAGTGGGACGAACAGGTAGCCGAAAACCGCTTTGCCGGCAAAATCTAGACACACAGATGCACATAGATGCTAGGCGACATCAGCAACAACAACAACAACAACAACAACAACAACAACAACAACAACAAGAACATAACTCAACAATAAATCGACGCATAACGACGGATAGGAACGAAGTCAACGGGCAGAGAGTCACCATGGCCGTCGTCACCTTGACCTGACTGAGGCGCCAAATGACTGACTTATTGACTGAGGACTTCTGTCTGCGATGATAGTGGTGGTGATGGTGAAGAAGAATAGGTTTACAAGCGATACCGCTGCCAATCACCGACTGAGCACTAACACACTCACACACACATACACACTCGACACGATCCCAAGGTAGTTTGTTTTCTTGAATCGCTCGCTGTCCAATGTTGAACAGTCGAACAACTTTAATGATACTTTTTATGGTAATAGTAATAACAATAACAGTAATAGGAAGATGAAAAAGAAGAAGAAGAAGAACGACAACAACAACAACTAAGACCTTAATAAATCAGCGGTGGTATTATAGTTTTAATTGTACAACCGATGTAATCGGGCTGCATATTCATTTAACGAACGAATGACAAAGTCCTATTAGTAGAGCAGTGTATGTGTGTGTGTGTGGCGTATGTTACGTGTGCCAACATTCATTCTCTATTGATTGGGTCCGGGTTGGTTTAGAAATAAAACACTTGAAGAAGTGATACTGACGTCTTAGGCATTTAGGCAACACGCCCCGGTACCATTTGTAGATCTCAACAGGCAGAACCTTACGCTTCTGCGAGAGCGCTCGCTTTGTGGAGTTAAGGACGTAGTAATCACGTTCTTGGATTCGTATTCACAAAAATAACCTGACTCCAGCAGTATCAATTTTTTTTGACATGTTGGGTCTATATTAGAATGATGCTGTCAGCATCGCATGTGCATCAGATGTATTCCAGAAACAGCCGGTAAAAATGAAAGAACAATGTATGTAGACGCATCGCTAGGTTAGTCAATAAAATGCAACGCCAGATCATAGATAGATAGTAGATATATATAGCATAGATAGCACGCCAACATTGCCCTGGTTTGGTTGGTCACGTATTGTTCAATTGTTAGCTGGTGCAGTAGCTATTTCGCTTCTTGCTCTCATGCATAAATGTTGATGCAATATTCGTTATTGCCAATCTCTTCTTCTTGCACAATTAGCTAATGCCAATCTCTTTTTTTCTGCACAGTTCTCTCATCCGAAGTTGTTTGAATACTAAAACGCTTTATTCAATATAAAGAGGAAATCTACATTTTGTATGTATGCATGCATGTCATGCGATTAATTTGTAGTTATAATCTTCATGCTGTACGGGGTGGTCTTGGCGTCCCCTAGCGCTCATGGATATGCCTTAATATAATGCATGGGCATAGGTTGTTTATGTAGCGCTCATTGCGATGAACGCAGGAACAAATTCAATTTCAAATTTGAGGTTTATTCAAGGAAACGCAATTTCATATTTTTGGTTAGGTTTTTGTAAACAAAAGTATGTGAAATGTATAAAACGACAACATTACTTTTTCGTACTTCTCATATATCTCACTTGATGCGAAATTAAGAATTGTACGTACTACCCATTTTTTCACATTACGTGCACATATTCTGACTGAAAAGAGCACGTGAATTTCCTTTGAATGTTCGGTTCAAATTATCGACGGAGTTTACGCGAGAGCATTACGGGTGAACCCTTTTAGAGCCACCCGCCTTACAAATTCCGTCGCACTCCGAGTCGTACCTCTAACAGCAGCTGCTATAGAAAAAGCAGCATTATCTGGAATCTTAAGTGCCCCCTCCCTGTGGCCCCCGGGAAACACAACTACCAGGAGTAATAGACTCGCCCCCCTTGACTGTTTGATGAGATGCCCAAGCTGTCCCCAGTCAAGCCGGGGGGACGTGGAGATGATTGGTATTTAGTAGGTTGGAGCCCCACGCTTGCAGGGCGCTTTCTTTCGTGTGTGCAACCGCATTTTTCAGTCAGCTCTCTAAAACAAAAGCATCATTTAGAATAACTCTTTAATAGATCTTAAACGCATGCAAGGCAATTTTTACTCTGTATATCTCTTAGCGGTATAGATTGAAAGTCATTTACGGATCAGATCGCTACGGCGCAAGAGGGCATAATTAACTGGCCTACTGGCACTAATTCCTCAATAGGCTAAGAGCACGCCGTCAACTAAAAGCACTCCTAGTGCTCTTAGTTGACGAATAGATGTAGCCACAGCATAGCATTTAGGCGTAAGAACATTTAAGTTATCATGTCATATAAACGTCCCATGCCATGTAAAGTTAAGCCCGGACACTTGATCGTAGGGTAGAGTGTCACTTCACTTCCACTGAGTTTCAGCAACGAAACCTGCGCAGTATTTTGGCTGCGAAGGCAAAAACAACGCTTCTTTTGGTAGGTAATATACGAAAGAAAATTATTTGATTTTTTAGAATTGCTCTTTTTTAAATAAGGAAATGATTGTAGATACTATTGATCTAGCTGAAAAACACCCGGTTTTCACATACGTCAATGGACAAGAAGAGTGACAGCTTTAGCAATCTGTTTGAGATTCCTGCAGCCGCAACTTTCCAGGAAGCCATCGTGGATTCTAGCCCTTTTGGCGCCTCGCAAGTACTCACTGACAGAAAAAAGACGACAAATCTTTCTTGTTCCCGGTAGACACCAGAGCTGGCTGAAGGGTTTCCTTAACTTCAAGAGCTTTTTCTGCGTTTGATCCTACCGTAGCAAAATGGTTAGTTCCGTTACGATCTTCATTGATCTCGCCAGAGGGCCAGAACTGACAGAGTAGTGGGAAGAAGCCCCATGGCTCTCTTACACAAACTGTTATTAAACAACCAAAGCTTAGAAGTGTAGTCTTGGAGTTCCTTGAAATGCATCCCATGAAAAAAGGTCCTGGCTTCACGAACTTCACATTTGTAGCATAGCAAGCTGCGAAAATAGGCAGATGTTGTCTGTAGCGATTGAGTTTTCAATTGCCAACGGTAAAATATGTTAACACTCTGCAGGCTCCCCAAGTTCGCAGAAAGATGAGACTTTAGATGCTGCTTTAAATTTCCCGGGCAGAACCTGTAAAAGCACCGAATGTATTAATTGTCGAGGAAGGGCGCTGAAAGCTTCAAGAGGTTCATCCGTGTCATACTCAGCTTAAATGGGCACCTCTGTCAAGAAACAAGCTGGCATTTACTCGTGTATCTTTGCTAAAGCTGAGGGAGTAGATAAGACTTCTGTAGCTGGAGAACAGCCTTACGATAAGAACACTACTGTAGGGTAGTGATCAGACACCAGCCTGATGCACCACACGGTCGGGCAGATTTCCAGGAAATCCTCGCAATTTGTAACGGCATTATGGTCAATACAAATACCAGAAGCAGGGCGAATCACTTGACATGAAAGATGTTTTTTGCTGAGAAAAATGATACATAGCATTTACTGTCTGTATTAGTAGGTTCAGGTTCGAGTTACTCATTACTATACATGGCAGAGCTGAATCCACTGAACGTAGCTCTTCCAAGACACCCAGCAAGACCTGGACGACTGGAATACATGCTAATATTGAATTTATCAAAACGGCAATTCTCTAGATGCACTTGGAGAACGTGTACGTTACAATCATCAATACTTTTAGCAAACTCTGAGAGTATAAGTCAGTCTAACTATAAGTCAAGGCTGTTCTAGGCTGAAAATTAACACGTTTACTTACGCAATATTGTAATATGAATTGATAAATAAATAGATCGTGTGTAAAAAAAACAGTCTAAGCATATGTACATGCCAACCCCGCCATCCTGTATACTAGTTTCACGTTCTGACCCAGTCAAAGTGAAACATATGCGTCGTAATCACTTGATTCAAACCATGTTTTGCAGATGACTACAACGTCTAGCCAAGAACCTTCAGGCACCAAATGGTCACCCAAAAATTCAAGTTGTCCTAATTTTTCGAGATGTTATCCCGACCCATCCAATCCCAATTGGTTGGTGACATTGCCTTACATTCGTAGAATTGTGTAAAATCCATGTCATTTGGACTATCCAATGTTATGGCCATGTTGCGTTTCATAAGAGAGAAGAAAAGCCGAGTTTATCGTAAATCAAGTTGACGGGTCGGCTTCATCTGTAAACATTTCTGCTGCTCCTGTCCTAAAGCAGGAGCGTGTGTTACAGCTCGTACAGGTAGATGCTTTCTTGCAGCAAGCTCCAGAACTTCAATGCTCTGAAGCTCAGTACTATCATGATTATGAAACAGTGACGAAAATACACATCCTTCATCCAGAATCCTCCCTGGAGCACCACACGAAGACCTTACTTTCAGGTACAATGTAACACACAGCCCCTTACCCTTTATATGTAATTTAAGTACTGCTTATTGGAGTTAATTCAAAGGTTCTGACAACAAATGAGGAATCCAAAAGCTACTCGATTATTCCGTCGTAGAAATCTCGTTTCTTGGAGACGAAGAAGTGATGCCTCATATTGGACGTCCTCGAACACTTTGAATTTTACTCAACAAAACCCCTTAGAGATATCGCAATAAGTCACAGTCTAAACGTGCAAGCTCCGGAGGCTATGATGGGTACTCAGTAAGTTCCCAGCTTAAGTCCATTAATTTTACGGCTGATGTTACTCAAAGGGGATCGCGCGTTGTTTTGCACCTTTCCTGTTCACGAGTTGTGGACACGTTTGGATCAATGCTTTTAGAACTCGTTGTTGACAGTAGATCCGTGTTGGTCGTCTAATTCCTTCCCAGAAGCTCAAACTGAACGACGCTTTTGACTTCCCTCCAACAACACAACAAAACCCATTTTTAATGATTTTTTTTTGACATTTTGAGCTGTGAGAACATTTGCCTGCTTACATTCTCGTAGAGGATCAGTTTCATCGTCCAGTTTAAAGTTGTCGCGACGGAGTTAGCGATAGTTTTGACAAGCTACAAAGGCGTTGGAAGCTTTTCAGAACTCGTTCAGCAAAACACTCCAAATTTGCACCATTCATCATATCTCCGCTCTCTCAAGCCCCCAAAACGACTGGATACCAAAATGGTGAGACATTTTGCATCTACCTAATACTATCAGTATTTTTTGCAGTGTCATCATCGCGCACAGCATGTTTTTATCTCAAATCAATCACATCGTCAAACCCAACAATGTAGAGTAACGTGCCGTAATTAGGTTTTCTCTTAAATGTGGTAAAATATGGACTATCCGGGAAACGTACGGAATTGGAAATGGAAAGTGCACATAAAATAAGTGTCTTAGTCGAAGCAAAGCGAGTGATTTGCATTCTGTGTGACCCTCAGTTTATAAAAGACGCTCAGTAGCTCTGTAGCGGTAGACTTGTGACCGGCCAAAATGTCAAAAGTGTTCATTGCGTGCGCGGGCTTGTCCTTGCTTACCGATATACGATACCGTACGATGCTTACCGATACAAAAACATTTCAGGCAATTTCGGTAGTGTTTTTGGTTTACACAGTTTATGATATCCTGCATAACAATCCACGCTTGAGTAAGATGAGTGCAAAGTCTGTTCCGCTCGCTTCATTGATTGCTGCCCGACCCAAAAAGAGTGACCGAGTTTTTGATGAACACCATCACATGAAACATGGCGTCTCCAATGGAGGGACAATCGGACAAATACCGAATGCCTAAAGATGGCTGTGCCACGAAAACGCGGGCCTTCATAGTCCAAGGCGATAATCATGCTCATTATTTTTTTCGGAGAAATTCTTTAGTAGATATGCGTCTTCGTCGAGAAAGTTATATAACGCCTGCTTGCAAGAATTATCAGCCGTTCTCGGCCCGAACTTTTGGAACTCGGCGCCGGCCCACGCATTTCTCCTTGATCATCAGTTTATGGCCAAATAAGAAGCCGCAGTCCTCGAGCACCCCCCATATTCGTCAGAGTTTCCGCCTGCAAATTTCATTTTCTCTTTCTCACATCTAGGTTGAGGGGAGAACGTTTTGACGACGTGGCGTCGAATGTGATATCTAAACAGCATCCCAGTAAAAGATTCTCCAAAGGTGGTAACCATAATACATTTTGTTATGGTATAATTAAGTATTTTGTTTCGAGGTTGTCCCAGGACCCTTTTAAATCGACTGATTAGACTATTTGATACTAAGTTCTAGACAAACGAGACGCTGAGTTTGTGTGTCAGCTTTTTGAAGTGAGATTTTGTAGCAGGTTCCGTAAAAATGGAGAAGCATGATTTTCATGCAGTGATAACCATAATTATTTAAATACGTGGAGAGCTGCGCAAGTTAAAGTAAGACCGAGTTGGGCACAGTTTGCCGAGACTTTGCACTAGTGTTGAGGATCTCTTATATTTGGATTAACGAATTCAAATATAAGAGATCTAAAATAAAGCCGAAAAGCGCACCGAACATTGAGTTAAAGCCCGTATGCCAGAAATAAATAAAACTATGTATCGTATCGTACCGAAAGATCGCCGAATGAAGGTACTTAATAAAGCTAAGTTTGTAGGCATCTCGATAAATAGGGTGCAATAAATATCCTGCACAAATATGAAACGAAAGAGTTGTGTGCAATATGTAACTATCGGTCAAAAACGTGCACGAAAAATCTCGGTCGGCGGCGTTATCGAATTTTACGAATCTTAGCGTGGCCAAACTCCTGATGGGACGGAGGGACGGTCCCGTCCTCCTCCACTGCCTACAAGACCAGGAGATCGCAGTCGTTAACAAGGTGAGTTACCACGGAGTCACTCTAAACTTTTGGCGTCGATTTCTGGTTGTGAATGAAATTTTAATCGACAGCAATTTGCCAGAGCCGCAACAGCAGTCACTCATTTACTTTAGTCGGACCTTTATCTCACTATCCTGCTTGACATCCGAAACGCTTTTAACAGCCCACCGTAGAGAGTCATCCTGGAGACACTGTACAGGAAGAAAGGTCCCTTTTGCCTACTCCCAATCGTATCGAACTACTTACAGGACAGGGCAATACTGTCCCACGGACCACGGAACCAGTCTTAACATGACTGCAGGTGTGCTACAGGGCTCCATACTTGGCCTCTACTATGGAACATAACATACGACGATGTGCTGGGGCTAATGGACCTTCCCCTCGGGGTCAACTCCTAGCCTATGTCGGCGATCTCGCCCTTAACGTCCAGGCCCGGACACTGGATCGGTTACAGAGCTGTGTGACTGAAGTACTTGCTGATGTCGCCCACTGGATGCAGGTGGCGGGCCTCGCTCTCGACCCTGCTAAGAGCGAGGCCATACTCTTGGTGGGACGGAGGAACTACCCCGCCCTTTGCCAACGCCTAGAAGACCAATAGATCGCGGCCCTCGTTCTCAGTGGAACGGTTCCCTGGGACCTGAAAGCAGTCGAGCACCGCCGCCTATGGGGCAACCTTCAGCGCAAGAAGGGCGAGGAACGCCGATTTACAATCGACCTATGGCAGGAGAAATGGGACGGCTTACAAGAGGGTGCTTCAGGCACCAATCTCCGCACCCTAATCCCGGACATCAAACATTGGCTGACTCGGCCGAGGGGTGAACTTGCCTAGTTGACCAAGATTCTGAAAAGCCATGGCGACTTCCACTTCAGCCTGTTCAGGATCGGGAAGGTTCCCAACTGCATCTACTGCGGCGGTGGGTCAGAACACACTGTTTTGACCCATCGCCGCAGAACGGTGCGTTCTGCGGCGCTATTATATTGTAACGAAGTTAGACACAACAACTACACAATAGAACAGCCAACTACGGCGCCGTCGATGATCGACGGCGTCAGTAAGCCGACCAGTCATCCCACTCGACCAAAGAACCGTCGCCGGCTGCTACACCAGCATTGTTGTAAACAACCTGGTGAGACGATACCACAGTCGACCGAGCACATCATCGAACGTGCAACAGCCTCCACATCTAGATTTAAAAACATTTTTAAGGAGGTTGTTTTTAATTCTAGACTATCCTCCGTCCCCTACGGGCTTGGAACTTAACCTGAGGTATATCTTCAATGCACCGAGGGCCGAACATGTTAAGATATCTAGGGTTTCCCCAACAGTCCTTGTGGCAGCATGGCCGCTGACTCTCAGCGGTATGGTTTATCATCTATTCTCAATGAGCATCGCTCAAAGAAAATTCGATCAACAACAGGGATCGAACCGGCGACACCCCGGTAGATGACAACCATGACTAGCGCACTAGTCCCCTAGACCACGCCGCCACATAACAGCCTCCACATGAGACCGCTCAGCTACATGGCGACGAAAACATGGCACGTGCATCACCGCGACCTGTCGCGCCACGTCGGCAACATCATCATCAGACCTATGTACCTGACCTGCGGCGACGGCACCGCCAGGGACAATGCACGTTGTGATAATGCGTAGTTTAAACCGACCAATCAGTGAAGAGAACGAATTCCATCATTTAACATTATTACTATATGAACGCCACGACGTACCTTGTGTGAATAAAATAGACCGAGGCAGCATGGCCGACGACCATTTGTTGCCCGGTTACGCTTTACGCCAGACCTACGTTCCGTGTCGTCATTCATTGTACCTGAGTCCCTCGTGTTGCAGTAGCCGCCCGGCTGAGTCTACCATCCCCAGTAACTTAGCGTAGCAGCAACATCGTTACAATATGAAGTAATATACGTATATATGTATACACAATGAAGTGCCCTGCATAGGCGGAGCAGCGCGCACCTCAACCGCTATTAATAAAGACACTGGCTTTTAACCGACATGACTTTTACAAAAATAACAAAAACAGACTTGTAATAGAACATCGTATCCAAAGTTTTTAAGCCATACTATAAGAGAAAATGAGGGCCAAACCCGTAAGGTGCCCCCCTCCTCGTGCCTTTTGGGGAACACACCTGCCGGCGAATTTTCGTGATGAGAGCTACGCGACTGGAACCATGTGTGGAGATTTCGTAATGAAGATTTTGATGTGACAGATCGGTTAGAGACAAGCCAGCCTTTTGGCCCCGGTGGGTATCGATTACATATTTCCTCTTTTAGATTGTACTACAATTCTGGTGGTAAACGCATCGCATGGATTAGTTAATTCATACCAAACCGTGGCTTTATGAATGCACCGCTTAGGCCAACCAAACGCGAGATGAAGATGAAGACCCTTATAAACACTTGCGTTCTTCTTTGTAAAAGGAACAAACAGCTTTATTTTCAAAAATTCTTATTACTTGTTAGCGATGAGAAATGAAACAGTGTAGTTTGTATTAGAGATTATGATCGTCAAAGTGAGGCCTAATCAACATTGATGGCATACAAGCAATAAGAACCAAATGGTGGAGGAAAATTAATGGTTGGTTGGGCAACGCAAGTTGTCGTTGCCTACCTGGGATGGCGGGTGAATAAATAACCGCGTGCTGTGCTGAGCGCTTCTTCTGACGAGCTGGCGGCTGATTCTTTGTCTGGTCTACGGTAGTTTTTCTATATTTCAAGGCTCCGGCTGGCTTAGAAATTGCAAGGGCTTCGTCGACCCGATGTAATCCCGCTCGTCTACCAGGAGACGATCCGCACTTAAGGACACTCGGGCAGCGTTGATATTTGCTCAGCGCCACAGCTGGTGCATGTTCATCTCGAGTCCTGCTCGCTATATGTAGACGTTTGATGTAATGTGTCTCAATAGTTTTATTTCGTTACTTCTGCGATTAACAAAGCTGGTTCTCGTGTGCATGTAATAACATATACAGAGTTATGTATCGACGGCACGGAGTGGAGGAAACAGCCGGCGATTCCGGCGCTAAGAAGCGTAAGTTCAATCTCGGTCTAAGGCTACCTTTAGTGCCCAAAATTACATTTAATTACACACATCTATTGTTTTAAATTGACATCTAATTACAAACTTATTCGGCTTTCCTTGTCTCAGCCCATATGGACAGTAGTCTAAATTAGAGAGACCGTCGTCACGTAGTCGATGCTTTGGTCTGATAAATAATGCTCGCGTTGTCGAGAAGACCATTAGGAATTGAGACCGTGCGCTTTTAATTGTCGCATCAGCGCTCTACGAGTCTGGTTGGGAAATTGACTCGTAATTTGCGGAGACTGCGTCCATTTTTGTTTTGCTGCAACGTGCTTGCGACAAGCGACATCGTTGATATCTATTGTCACAATAGATCTTGTTATCTTGGGAACAAGCGCGTTTCTGCCTATTTGCAGACTGCAAGTGGGTGCGCGAAGTTTGCGATTCGCGATTTAAGCAAGCAGGTTAGTAGTAGTCCATGTCGAACCCAAACTGTACATGTAGGACGATGGTTTTGCTTTGCTATATGTCGGATAGGGCCATATTTCGAAACAACGCTTTATTCTCGGTTGACTAGCGGTATAAGTGTTCAAAGAAATAGCCATAGCAGCACTATTTAAATGTGTGTTATAATAGAATATAATAACAGAAGGTGTTCATCCATGCAATCAATAACCCTCTACTAAAAATAAAAGGTAGAGCATTTACTGCACCTCGCAATAACTCACAAGGGCTCGATTCACGCTCCCCTAGATAGCTACGCATGTAAGCTATCATATCCATAACATTTTGGATAATTGAACATGATTCGTTTCAAAATTCAATTCAAAACTGATACGCAACAGTGTAAAACTTGTGTGTGACGTGGCGCTGGAGGAGCAAGCCTGCAGCCTCAATACACGTTCCTGTATTGCTCGAATGCAGACGATCGTTCAGCATCATCATCATACGCTACTTTAGTGCAGTAGTAGTAGTAGTAGTAGACAAAATAACACGTATAGATCGAGAAGTGGCTAGTTGGTTGCAAGCCGACGATTTAACATGCTGACCCGCCGTAGCACCTCTGTCCATGAGGGGCCAGTTCCCAAACGAGTATATGTGTTATGGGCTAAATTTGAAACAAGCAATTTGCCAAGCACGGCCGGTAATTCCGCGCAGGCCAAATGCACCTCTTACATTTGCTCACCCATTCCTAAGGCAAGCACTTTTCCTTGGCGATTTCCTTCACGGTCACACGAGCACTTACTACTTTGTCAGGAGCTCGTGGTAGTCTGGCCAGGCCGAAAAAATTGACGGTGACCTGAAAGTGAGCCCTCCGTCGGGTCGTTGCTCGTTGCCATACTGTAACCTCATCGTCGTAGAAAGAACAGCGTTTTTCAGAAAGAGCGAAACGAGAAGCACACAAGCTGCTAGGCGTCATCCAAGCAAGGGACGCTGCGGGACCGCGTGCCCGCCTTCGCGAGGATAGCGCGGTCTAGATTGGATCTGCCCTCACCCGCGTAGAAGGGAGGGGTTGAGGGGTTTCGCCCTGCGCCTACAGACAATTTGGTCCAATTTGCTGTCGCAGTTTTGCCGCTTTACCGGCTACCCGAGTCGAGTTGCCGAGCAGGGTACGTTTCAAACGGTAGTAGCGGCAGTAATAAAGGTACGGCTGGCGGCGAGTTGAATACATTTTACATTACTTTTTTTTCTTCGAGAGTATGCGAGAATAATGCGAGTAGACGCCATCTCCGCCTGTGCTGAATTGCTCGCGCTACGAACAATATGAGGCGGGAGAAGGCAGACTGGTGCATGGCCGGGCGGCGTAGACAAAAACACAGAGGCTCACCGTAGCAAACCGTAGAAAAACAGAGGCCTCACGTAGCAAACCGTAGAAAAACAGAAGCTCTCCGTAGCACGGGCGCCACTGCCGCCGTTGTGTAGTTTCGCTATGCGTTGTTTTCCTGTCACGAAGAAGCGTGACGGCGTTGATTTACTCTGCCACAATCCACTCCCAGCTACCCAGATGCCAGGTGATCTTGGGCCGGGTGTTTTTAACAACGCCGAAACGCGAGAGGTCGCACGAAGTCGATGAGGACGTAACAGAGTGCCCTTAGGTTATTCGGGCCGTTATATAGGACCCGTGCCGCGTCTTCGCCAGTATAGGAGACGTTATTTGCGTAGAGATCACGCGGGTCAAGTTAGTATGGCAAAGGTGTAGTATTCGTAGTAAGCATTTAGCACCATTTAGTAGTGCTGATACGAGATTTTCGCTCGTTAGTCACACGAGAGAAACAACAACAAGCGCATGCACCCCTTGTTATAAAAAAATTGCCTTGGTTCAATGCGTCACATTTTCTCTTTGGTATGGCGTTTTAGCTTGTGTGATGTTTATGTATGTTCATTTTGGGTCTGCTCTGGCTCTGGGTTCTGCTTCATATAAGCATATACACATACACACTACATTAATTGTCACTTTTTCAAGAAATTGCCATTGGTTTAGTGCGTCACATATTCACGTTGGTGTGGCTTTTTGGTGGTGATGTCATGAGTCCTTATCGGCTATAGTAGAGCCTATTTTTCGTTAGCGAGCTTTTCCATATATTTTCCGGCAATAACTCTTTTCCCGCCCGTGCTCCCTTGTTGCCGTGTCCGAGACCTCTCCTCGTTTGTTTGGTTGTTTCTATCCTCCGGTCAGCGTATCATTTCTCTTCAGGTTCATTGCCACCTTGTTTCGTCGGTCGTGCCCTATTCATTCATACGCTTAGTTTGTGTGATGGCCATACCACTGCTCGTGTTCTTATTTTTCTTCTGTTTAACGGTTCGGCCGACCGGCAACGCTCCCGTGGTCCGCGGGGTGCGGGGTAACGCTATATACGCCTTAGCTTATTGCCACCAGTCTCTCTTGTTCCCGCTCTTTATCTCCTCCTCGCAGTGCCCTGTTCTGCTACCGGAGCACTGGCTATAAAACCTCCCAGTTCGGTTGACCTGCTCCACCAGGCTATTGGCCCTGCTTATGAAGTATGCTCCATCACCGTCCAACATAGCCTCTAGAACTTCTTCACAGCTGGTGGGCAATCTTAATGACGACGTAGCTCGTTGTAACCTCTTCCGCAACTTTGTCCTTCAGCTGTCCGAACATTTAGCAGCTTACCAGCGTCTCCTTGCGCAACGCTCCATCCATGGCTTTTACAATGTTTGTCTGAGTCCTTGGTGCGGTGGTTCCCAGACCATAGCTCGATGTGTCTACTGTCCAATATGGTCTCGTTGGTGGGATCGAAATACGAGAGCACCATGGCGGTACAGATATTTATTTTTAGTTTTTGAAATGCGCGTTTTTGGTCGCACTTGCACTCAAATTTCTCCTCAAACTAGTTAAGCCTAGTACCAATGCAATTTAAGCGATCGATAACAAGTGATAATGACCCGCAGGTTGTCCTCGCAAAGTCCACGTTTTTTCATCCATGGTGTTATCCACAAAATCAATTTGCCTGCTCAAGTGGGGACGTCATCCTGGATTTTCTCTAGTTCCCTCCCACCGGCACAGGTCGTGTCCTTCTTGCAAATCCTGGAATATAGGTATATTCTAAGTTCATTAGAACTCCATCTATGTCATTATAATGATCTGCATCTTCCCTTGAACACGCGACGGGGCTGACACTGTCTCGCAACACGGCATGATGTGTCGAAACCTCCAAAGTTAATCCCTGTCAAAGCTAGCTTCTTTTGGCTGGGCTAGAAAGACCTAAATCTGTCAATTATTTGGAATTCTGTTCAAATTTTGATTCTGACTTTGTATCGGATTAGGTAATCTGAGAATACCTCTCGCCACTTTGTGACTCTGCTTCCTCCCCCTTCGTGTCAGGAGTGCCTATTGGAGCCAACTGTGACTCCAAGTCTTCTAAGTACTGGTCGGCCGTCTGCGACCACAAATTTAATCTGGACCTTACAAACTTGAGACAAATGTTAAGGTTTCACATCTAGATGAAATCTTTGCCTCTCGATGATTCTCTTGTAGACCCGCGAGGGAGCGGGGGTCTAGCCATAATACGATGGGCACTAAACCCACTTTATCCTAGTGTTGGATGGGAGCAAACTATATGCTCTCATTTCTTTTCTACCTTTTAAGCCAGGCCATATCGTGCTTTTATTGAGCTCATCTGGCCTTCTATCCAGCAAGGTAATGTTACAGCAAACAGGGCGGAGAGCCGTCTAGTACCTAACCAGATCCATGTTGACTAAACTAACATTGCACACTGCAAAATGCAGCTCGATGTTCTGGCTGCATTTTTTACGGGGATGCAGATTCTGCATCCCCGTAAAAAATGCAGCCAGAACAGACCCCCTTTTTCGGCAAAGAACCCTTTGCGTTTAAGATGAATTTGCAGGCCAAGATACTTTAGTCTTCCCGAAAATGGCTCGAAGTGAGCTGGAAATGGGGGGACACTTGCACCCACGGCGGTTCCGCAGCCTTGAGCTGAATCGTTCCACAGTAGCGTAGAGAAGTGCCTTTGCACCCGCCTCCTTCGTTGCGTTGACCCTGGTTTTGCTTCTCTCACGGAATGCAAAAAAGGCAACTTCAATTTGTGACAAGGAAGATCCCTTCTCTGTCACATTGTGTTATTTAAGTCTAACCGTATAGAGCCTACATATCTATATAACCATAACTTGTCAGGACCTGCGTGACGTGGTAGGTCACCTCTGCGTGATCTTTCCGGAACCACGACCGGAGATTTAGGACAAACCGCCTCGTTCAGTTTCCGGACCCCATGTGCCATTTCACTCCTGTTGCCCATCTTCTAAGCACGCTGCAACTGAATCAACGTAATGTAAGATCTGATGCTTCTTAGAGGGATCAGTATTGGTCCTGCCCTGCAGTGAAACGCACAATGTATAGAAAGTTAAACGTAGACACAACTAAACTGGTCTTAAAAATACAAATACCGAGGAAAACCACACAACCAGTATAGAATTGTGGTTCATTAAAAAAAAAAAATTAATAAAATGAACCACAATATAATCACGGGTATATATATGTATACACATACATAAAGTCTGCGGCTACTATCACCGCTTGTCGGCGTAAATTTTATTGAACCCTTCTTTGATGTGCAAATGAAAAATCGTAAGAGCCAAATAATGCTTGTACCTAAATGTATCGCAGTAATTGAACTCATCAATATGGTGTTTGTCTGCCGTGTAGCTAAAGCATCACAAGCAATCACACATCTGTCACTACATAGTCTCGAAGGCAAGTGAGGTAAAACCCGTACGGGTACCCGATGTTCAGGTATCTATTCTCACCTTGTCTGCCTCGGCGAGAGCTGAAGCATCACCGGCCCGGACCGCGCCAGCACTGACCACTGAACGGACTAATTACTCGGTAACTGTCGCGTCCCAAACCTGCATGCAACCGCTTTTTAACGGAGTAAGACCGTCAGGTCTTTTTCAGCCCTCCCTGTAACGACGGATTGCAAGCCGCACGGCAAGTCACTGGAGCATAAAGCTCTGCTGAAAGTTTCATTCAAGGCCCGGTGTTTTGCTGTCGACTGCCTGCGCTGACGACACAGGAGGACATCTCGACAGACGCACGCATGAGCGGATATCAGGTCTTTTCCTCAAATAAACCTCGATCCTCACCGAGACGTCATCTAACAGGGTTCTGATCCGGGTACAGGGTATGGCGTGGAGCCAAGCGCCCGCCCCTTTGTCAGAGACGTCCGGCGCAGCCCGGTCCTATCAGCTTCGGTGGCGCATCACGCAATGAGGTTTTCGACCCTTTGCTCATGTAAAGTCGCTAACAGAGAGCGACAGAATCTACAGATTCTATTCTGCCTGTTGCATAGACCTATTGAATGCAGCTGTCAGAGCTATCTCCGATGTATGTAAGATACAGGGTGTCCCAGGACAGTGTGAAGATCGATAATAAAAATTGTAGCGCGCGTTTAAGTGAATATTTCTTTTTCGAATGGAACATGGTCTCTGAAAGGTCTTGTTTCGGAGTGAGAGTGCAATTACTACAATTTATAACACTGGTGTAGTTGCGTGACATAGGAGCATAAAATGTGCCATTGCGAGACAACCAGTCCTCCTAGACAGAAACTAAGCACATCGTCGTGTTTTGGTACCAAATCTGGTACCAAGAAAACAAAAAAGATTAAGTGCATGCATAACTGACTGTGAGGCGACGTTGTGGCTGTCGCGCGACACGTTGGCGGCTGTGAACGTCGCCACACAGTAATTTATGCATGTACTTAATAATCTCGACATGCCCGCCGAAAAGTCGTAATTATCCCGCAACCGCGGCTCGCATTGCCATGCGTTTGGTACTACAATGATTTCCATGAAATGTGATTTGCCGGAATATGTTAGTTTTGAGTGCTGTGCGAGTGGTCGTAAGGTAATGATTTTGAGGTTTTTGGTGTGAAAGCTAAAAAAACAATTTCATTTCGGCGAATTCTAAAATGCGACCATGTCGCATCTTCCGGCCGGCGTTATATGTTCTTCAGAGGAAGCAGAATCATTTTATCATGCGGTGTGCTTATCATTTGCTGAGGAGGACTGGTTGTCTCGCAATGACACAGTTTAAGCTCCTATGTCAGGCAACACCAGTGTCATAAATTGTAGTCATTTCACTCTCACTCCGAAACAAGACTTCTCAGAGTTTATGTTTCATTGGAAAATGTATTTACTTTAACAAGCTCTACAATTTGTATTATCGATCTTTAAACTGTCATATATATATATATATATATATATATAAATTACGCAATTATTAAACAGGCAAGAACAATAGGACAATTTCGAACACTACAACTGTACCTCAACAAATACAAAATAGTGATAATTACAGTGACGTAATTACAATTATAGTAATAATTGCAGTGACGCACTACCGCAACGAGTAGGAAATATTGCTTTCCATCTCGAGCTGTGTGGGACTCGACCCCAACGGATGGATGTCACGCCGCTGAGACCCATACCCACTAAACGCACCTCCCCCCTTAAATTTCACTCTATGATGGCCCAGATTTTCATAGAACAGTGCTATGGGCCATCAGGAGAAGTGGCGAGTGCCCTATCGGATCAATTGGCCGGGGTCACTTACGGGTTCTCCCACCTGTCAAGCGCAAATTGTCCCAGCCCTTGCAAACCCGCTTGATTCAAAGTTGCGCTTTCTTTAGCCGTGCCGGCCTCAAAAAGATTCTGTGTGTCCTTGCATCTTCAGTTCGTTGTTTTTAGCACCTCATGTGCTACTTCCGCTCCCAATTTCTATGTTGGGTAAGCTATAGCTGTGGTACGACAGGGAGCATTCTGAATACGCCCAGTACAGCCCACCTCGCTGGACTCCAACGGGCTTTCTTCAGTAGAGGAATTTTACAGCATAATCTTCATGAAACTTGAACTACGACAGCTGATCAAGTTTGTCAATTATTAGCTTGTTTTCTAGAACTCTCTGGCAATTTTTGTGTGGGAATATATAGATCCCCTTTCGGATTTCATCCGTTTGACCGAATATTTCGCATAAAATGCGTGGTAAACCTTTAATTCTTTAGCAGGACCTCGTAAGCCACATATAAGCCACAAATAACCTAATTTATGTAAATAATAGAGAGGAAGGGACTGGCTAAATCTCCCTGGACCCTATCTACCCCCCCCCCGCCTTTCGGACAATTAGTGTGTCCAACAGAGTTTACTCGCTTTCGATATATATTCTATTGATGCAATCAAGGCATCAAAGTGTAGACGGCTCCTTTTACAGTTACCGCGAACTTCTCTCGCATGGTTTTGAGGAGGCACTCTCTTTATATATATATATATATATATATATATATATATATAACCGAGTGCAATCGATAATTTGATGAGAGTCAAGTGCGCCATTTATTGAGGCTCACGTACACGCTTTGATACAAACTATTGGGTAACGCCCGTCTACTTATAATGGAGAAAACCGTTTTGTTTCGCATGCAGTTTGTTATTAGTGTCTCGCTTCTACAATGGTTGTAACTACATTATACATAACGCTCGGTAGCCTTTGGGCCCGGTGGCGCAACTCATTCTTTTGCGACTAGGCTGGTTCCTCCTACACCTGCCTGGTGTTCTTCTCTTCTATAAACAAATATTAGTGATCACGGTACCTGTTTAAGGGCTCTGGTATTGTATGGCCCTGGCAATTTTTCCGTCTCGCTTTTTTAAAGCCGCTAGAACATTTTCCGTCACAGTCGTCTGACATCTACTTTAAGATTGGCGTAGCTGTGACTAGCTTCCTTAGCGGATGTATTTAGAGCATGTATCTCATTTTCCGTATGTGCACGTAAATACTTATTTTAGATTCGACAGCTTCTGAAAAGTCATACAGAAATAACCGCAAATCATAAATGTAAATGCTCGGTATTCTACCGGGGAGATGTTCTGTCCCACGTATTCTTCCGTCGGCTGGTGGGGGAAGTGGTCTATGTTTATGAGGCCTCCTCTTTCTCTCGATGCTGTTGAAGTCGTTATCTGTATAAGATCAGTTTGAAAACGTCTCCTTTCCAAACTCCTCTTGCATACACTCTGCCCTTCTATTATTATAGAGAGACATTTGGTCTCGTCCAAGAAAAACGCCCTGTCATTGATCAGCCCCTCGCTGTAGTTAGCTGTGGATATACCAAGCCCGTAGGGGATGGAGAATAATCTGGAATTAACAACAACCTCCTTAAAAATTTTTTTATTCTAGCTATAGATATACAGCGGGCCTGTGGGGCCTAAAATTGTTTCTATACCGCCTTTGTTTTACAGTACGCGCATCATTTTTCTTTTCTTCTCACGAGGGGGGGGCACAACATCAGTGTTAGTATTAGTCTGGTCAGTAGTAGTAGTGACAATTTCATCCTCCTGCAAATCCTGCACGACCACCTTGGACTCGCCAAAAAATCTGTCCAATGGATACCTCTTGATTTGTTACAAAACAAAGGAGACGCGGGTCTTTTCGACATATACGAAGACGATAAAATTTTTGGCTAGGGCCGGTCTTTTTTTCTCGAGACTCGTCACAGATGATGGCAAACGACCGAACTGAATAATGGTGGCACAGGAACAAGCAATCCGCATACTGTAGAATGTCTTTCCAAAAAGTTTTTGCTGCGCTCACCATGACGAGCTCTAAAGCGTCTTTTCACCGGCCATGCTGCTACAAGGTCTGTTGGGGAAACCCTAGATATCTCGGCATGTCCTAGGTGCTTGAAGATATGCCTCAAGCTGAGTGTCGAGCCCGTATGGGGACGAAGGATAGTCATGAATTAAAAACAACTTAAATTAAAAAAAACAAAAACTTAAAAAGGCGTCTCTTAACGATGGTTTTTCTGCCACGTGCCCGGCTAAAACACTGAGCCTTATTTCTCCTAAAGTTGTTTCTGGAGCCACGCAGGTGAAGCACCCGGTTCATTTACTGGACTTGGCGTGCAATTTTGCTCCTTCCGATTTTTTCCGCATAAGTTTCCTTATTAAAAAACCGATTCACGCGAATCGGTGCTTGGAAAGAATTAAAAAAACATCTACCTATATCCTAGCAAAGACATTTCAAAAACTTTGTCTGATCCTCTAGTGTGTATGTTATAAAGAGTGTCGGAGTAATCAGCTGGCGTCTTTAAAAAACGTCCAAAAACCGCGCTAAACTCTGCCCTTTTTGCGGTCTGCTCTCGTTGTAAACAGAACAGGGTAGGGCTGCCAAATCCAAGATAGAGCGTTACTGAACGGAAGAACGCTTAGAGGTTGTAGACTCTTTGAGTTAGCTCATCCTGGCGCATCCTCGCATGCTGGCAAGCTGTTCGTGCAATGTACGGTCGACATAACCGCCCTTGTGAGTGAGAACACCATTTGTAAACTTATGCAAATGTTTCACAGGACAGGTTTAGTACGTGATGTACTAAGCCGTGAAAAATCGCGAAGCGTTCGTTTGACTGAACGTATTGCCGCTGTTGCCTACACTGTGCAACAATGTCCGAAAACATCGGTTCGGCGAAGTGCCCAACAACTGTTTTTTTTTGCGCACCTTTGTGTATTTGGCAGATGAGCTCAATCCTACGGGCCATCAGAAGCTGCTAAAATTTGCTAATTGGGCTTCCGAGATGATACAGCGTGATGCCTTTGTCAAGAAAATTAAATACTCCGACGAAGCCCATTACAACCTGAATAAAGGTGTGAATAAACGAAAATGTTGCATCTGGGCAACGGAGAACCCTTACATGATTGACGAAGAGCCCTTACAAGTGCTGTCATATGTGACAGTCTGGTGCGGCCTCTGATCCAGAGGTACTATTGTACCCTACTTTTTTCACTCCACGGTCAATTATGAGTCTTATATATAGTAGAACGTGAGTGCGCAGCTGACTAATAATAACTAATCAATCGAATAACTACACAACCATCAGCGAACAAGAGACCAACATTGTGAAGCGTGCATTAATGTAATTGAGCTACGTGAAACAGTGCCCAAGCTTGGGTATCCCCCGAATAATACAGCTTGAAAAGGTCACCCCTTACCAATATATTGAATTTCACGAGAAATGGCAATATATCAACATTAAAAAATATCTTGAACATTATTGTTTTGAGGTTACTTTAAATATTTCAGCCTTTTTGCTATATATATATATATATATATATATATACATATATGCATGCACAATGACAACGCATTTGGCTCATTATCACCTTGGATCACGACGGATGTGCTTGTGTTCTAATTTACTCGTCTGTTTACTGCGACTCTATCGAGTGTATTATATTTTCACTCTCCACTTTCCGCCTTTAGCACCGTCATGGCACTACTGTTCATATAATGCTCGATTCTGTTATCTAAGGCGCTGTGGTTGCTGTGGCGGCTGTTATCCGCCGTGTCGGGATGCGATAGTCTCGCAGCAGCAGCAGTAGCAACAACAATAACAATGACAACAACAGTATCAAACACAACCAGAGCAATACGATTTACGAACGAAGAACAAACCAACCAACAAATAGGCCAGGTTCTTCTTACGATGGACACTTTTCTTCCTGAACTCTTGCCTTCCTTCCTCCGTTCCTCCTCCACAAAAGCGCGTACAAAATAATACTCGAAACTCGCGTCCCGCCTCGAACAATCGCCTTACGTCATGATAGTGGAGCTAACTGCTCATGGCAGCTTGGTTGGCGAACCATTGAAAGCAAGCGGAACGGAGACGAGACCTAAATGATGTTATTTTTGGTTGCCGCGATTGTTGTTGTTGACGCTGCAGCTGTGATGTTTCTGCCGCTGTTGTAGCTCTCGTCGTTGTTGTTGTTGTTTTGTTGTTATTGTGGGTGTTGCTGTCTCTCATTGTATTGTCACTGGTCGCTGGTTCGTTTGGAACCCCCTCCGTTTGACGAATTCATTTCACTGGCGCACCTTGCCCCGGCAACATCTCTTTGGTGTACCGTCCTGCCTCCGGTGGCTTTGCAATTATATGTCGCTTTTACATTTATTGCGTCTGTTGTTGTTGTTGGTATTGTTGTTGCTCCTGCTCAAATAATCAGTGTAGACTAGTAAGAAGTGTCGGGCATACTGTTACGCACGCGGTTTTGTCTAAACGACTACCGCATTAACTAAAGCATTATTGGCGGCAACAGCGATCCAGTTATCGTACTGAAGTTTTGACAGACGCAGCAGATGTTATTGCTGTTGCTCCTATTGTAGTAGTAAAAGTAGTGGTAGTTAGCTAATAGTTAACTGAGGGGCAGTGTCGTCGAGCATGAGAACGTTGTTCAGGATACAAGCCGTAGCCATGTCATGGTGTTAGTTGTTGTGTTCAAACAACCTCTGCACCAGGCACTGTGAGGGGGGGGTGCGATTGTAAATGATGCGTGCTACCTGTCGACAGAATATAGTTTGTCCTAGGTACTGACGAGGCCACTGCTTCGATAACGGCCGCTCTTGCCGGCAGAGCAGGTGATCTTTGTTCGTGTGTTCATCGTGTGTTCGGGTGCGGCCGTCGCCGCGAATAACAGCGATCCAAAGTGCGAATTGGATCAGAGATGGCCAGCCTTTCGAGGATGAGATAAACACCACCCCAAACAAATAAATACACAGACACACACAGAGAGGCAGAGACGGCGGAGAGAGAGAGAGAGAGACGGCGGCGTATGATCAACCGGCGTATGATTAACGTTCGGCTGGAACAGGTGCTTTGTTTGTCAAGTAAGTGCGACAGCAAAATAAACGACAATGTCCACAGCAACAATGCGCACACACGCAGCATTCACAGTTACAACGGCAACAATCAAAAGTGCTGCTGTTGCTACAACAACAAAACAACAACAAACAAAAGCAGCAACAAAGCAAACAACAAAACAAAAACAGCAAAATATAAATAAAAATAAACAACAGCAGCAGCAGTAGTAGCAGGAAGCAGCGGTAACAATTCGTGAACTCTCGACCAGTTGTTAGCTCTGCTCGATATCCATCTTTCGAGGAATTAACGTTTGCTGCTCCGCCAGCTGGCTTACTGTGCATGAGACTCACACGGCTGACTCACAAAGACAGGCTCATGAACAGTGAATTGCCAATTTGTAGGCCCGTCTTCCTAGATCCACAATTAAACGTTAGCTCTCAATTGTTGTGCTGGTGTTGTTGTTAATTTTCTTGGGTGTGCATGTCATGATTAGCATATGCACGTACGTATATTGTGTGAAACGCAACGGAAATTCAGCAGTAATATATTGCATCTCCTATAATACACCTTTTATTGTACTCAATTTGAGTGAAATAAACATAATTGTAATATAATTACACCTTGCGTAGGTTCTTCGTTGTACCGACGCAATTACCTGCATTAAGGTCATTTCGACGTGAATAGCACGCAATGAGACGCGTTTGACATGTAGCCATAAGAGTATGACTGAACAGCTGCAGTCGTGTGGTGGACATTGTTTTGCGAGGTGCGCGAAAGACCGCGTTCCACTCTTACTCCCCCGAAGTTACCTCGATTCATTCGGTGCATCAAACGCAAGTTTTTCATTTTTGAGTCAATGTCGATCTCCTTGCATTTGCGCACATTGTGACTGCGGGAATGCAAGACGAGGCTTCAGAGTTAGGGAAGCGTACCCCCATTCAAGTCTTATTTATGTTTACCTCATCAAAAGTGTACGTATTTATGCATAATTAAATAATAAAATATTGCGCTCGTATAACCAGTGATGCGCAACTTAGTACACGGCTGCAACCTAACACATGGGATTTTCATTATCAAAAGCATTGTTTTGATGTAGCTATATTTACGATGTACTTGAATTAACGTACTCTCGCCAGGTATCAGCTTTGTCACACGGCAAAGATGTATTTCCACTAGAGCGCGTGCAGAACACATTTTTCGAACGCTTCGACAACCACATTTTAGACGTCGTAATGGGCTAAGTTGCCTGTGGCACGATATCGTCTAAATGCATCTATCGTCATCGCGTTCTCGTACTGGATTTATATAGGCTCTCTCCAGCAGAGGTATGTAGCAGCAAGGCAATGACAACCACGTCCAACAAATACAACCAGCAAGGCCGGGGCTCGAACTTGCGATTGTTTTGCTAACCGTGGTTGCCATGGCAACGCCCCGTTTTGAACGGTGCGTTAGCCGTCTAAGCCACCGCCGCTACAACTTATACAATTTACAGAGATAAAACGCGCCTGTATCTGTTGTGATTTTAATTGCCTTCTTGTTCTTTAATATTCTGTAGGTTTCTTTGTAATGCCCCCTGAAAGCAATGTTAGGTTCATCGCTGGAGCCTTTGTTGATCCTTTGAATGATATATAAATACATATTAGACTGAAATCTGTTTCTTTTGCTTTATGTCGATTTCAGTAGCATGGCCTTGCAAGTGCTGTCAATATTTGTTGAACCCTGAGCCATATATATTTACCTGCAAGACATATATGTACCTGCAGAGTCTAAATACCGCAAAAAAGCTATAAGTCGAATCTAGTGACACTATTTATCGTAACATGCCTTTTCGGCAGATATTATTCAACGAGATAAAATACATAAGAGAAATTCTACGACAATGGCAACACCAACACAGCCTCTGTTACAGCCTAGTTTTAGTAAAAACAAGTTTTTAACCATTCTTGCTTGCAATACTAGCTTGGAGAATGTATAGGACTGTAGACGTGATTCTGTATTATTATTAAAGAAACTTGAAGTGTCATACGATATCGAGTGAGCTGTAGCGCAACTCAGAGGTCATTTGTAAGCCGCAATTCATTGACTAAATGCAGCACGGCCTTTGACAAAGCTCGTCGTCATCCGCCGGTCAAATCTTGCAATAGGACACCTTATTGAAAGATGTTATAGGACAATCAGACACCTTATGCCCGCTGACCTTGGCTTACATCCGACAAGAGTTCCAAAACGAACTAACTCTAAGGTCGAGGCGTTCCTTGATTCGAAGGGACTTGAGGTAAGCACCAGAAAAAAACATGAAAATCTGGCGTGTGGCCGTCGATTAACTGCCAACCGTTAGAGCTTGTTAACCGCTTGACGTCTCTTGGTATTCGGGTTCACTACACGAAGTACAATGACGTTCACGCGCAGATAAACAAAACAGTACGTATAGCTCTCGCCTCGCATTACGGGAAGGTAGATGATGTCTGAAGATTGTCCGCTTTCTCGACAATGGAGCTATTCATAGTTAAAATTGTTCCGATACTGATGCATGTCTCGACAGGGTATGCAATCATCTTACGCAGTGCAAACGGCGAATTTCAATAAGCTAGAGGCGTTTTTTATTAGATGCATATACAGCGAGTACTTTGCTTGTCGACACGAGCGAGAGTTGCTTTGTGTCATCGTCATCAACCTCATGTAATACTGTCCATCAGATACTGAAACAATCCGATGGAAGGTGCCGCGTACTTTACGAATTATTTATGTGGATTTACGCCGCCTTTCACGAGGACTACAAGTTGTCCTACTTTCGATTCTGCCTGAAGAGATGTGTGCCAATGCAGTGGAGTGCGCAGCACTGATGAATAAAAAGTTGCACAACTTCTATCGTTGAGAAAAGAGGCCTACGACCCTCATGTTACGAGCTGTGAGCTAGGTTATCTTCACGACACATTCTAAGTCGATATCAAGAACGTGTACAAATAAATTTCTTGGAGCTTAAAGGTTTTTTTTATAGTTTTCACTCATAATAGTTTTAAGCAGAGAATCTACAAGTTTGAAAAAGGATCGATTGAAAAAGATTTGGGTGGCACCAACATCAAGCCCGAAACTTCTAGTGCACGACTCGCTGCTGATCCGCCTTACTTCTGCTGAAAGTACGTTGATTAGTGTTATTAAGACTGACTGGGCTTCATACTTTGCAAATTGATGTATGCCATTCAGTTTCACCCATTATTAACCCTTTTCGGAATGAGCAAGCCAAAGTGCGACACATTGTGTGTAATTCTTCTATGCGCTCACACGTCAGAACACAATAAATAGATCCCCACATCAGGGCTGTATATGCCGCCCTTTTGTATGTGCCAAGCGATCGTTCGATGGCCACTGTTGACGCTGTTCGACTTGATCTTTCGTATCGTGCGTTACCTTGAAAGATATAGGTAGCGCCTAAGACGCGTGTTCTATTTTTACCCACACATAGCCCCTCAAACAATTGTAGATTACAACACAAGGTAAACCAACTTTACTACGATATATATATATATATATATATATATAAGGTGCGTTGCAAAAAAATAGCAACTCATGTTTTTTGGTGATAATTTCGGCTTGATTTATTTGAATGGCTTGGGTTTTAAGGGCATGGTGTACATGACGAACTACGAATATGTTGTTAATTTCGTTACAATGTCACAATTGGTTTATACAAAAATTAAAAACAGTGTTGCAAAATATTAGCAACAATAAGGCCTTACGGAGTATTCGATTTTCTTAGCAGGGCTGTGTAAGTTATTTGATACTGCATATTCTATTCTAGAAACAAGTTTTTCGTCCCTACTATTGAATCAAATCGTAAACTCGGTCTTTCATGGAGTTAATGAGCTGTTGTAAGTACGCAAGTGGAATATCAATCCATGCTTGCTGAACAGATTCTTTGAGGTCCGACAAATTATCATATTGTCGAGTATTTGCGTAAATCTGCTTCACCAAATTTCCGCAAAGATTTTCGATGGGATTCAGTTCTGGACTCAATGCCGGCCAGTCAAAAAGTGGCACTCCTTGTTCTTGAAAAAAGCTGTAGTGCTAGCCGAGATATGAAATGTGGCGTTGTCTTGTTGAAAAACTGCGTCAGGTCCCCCAATTCTTCTGAAATGGGCTTCTAACTGGGAACCGACGATACGCTGGTACTTGTCGGAATTGTTTCGGCCCACAATCGCGACTAGATCACACTTCCCATTATATCCAAACGCGCCCCAATATTTCACAGAGCCACCATCGGCCGCACGTTTCGAGAACCATTTAGGTTTCTTCCGTAAGTCATGCCAATAGTACTTACAGCCGTCAGGGCCATCGAGATTAAATTTCTTTTCATCCGAGAAGACAATGTTTTTCCACTCGTTATCCCAAGTTTGGTATCTATGCGAAAATTCACGCCGTGCGACAATGTGCTTCGGTGGCAGTTGCGGCATTAGCTTCCTTTTTGCGTATCGCACGTTATGTCAGAGCTTAACGCTCGGTACACTGTGGATCGGTGCGCTGGCACTCCCAAAGTGGTCCTGATCCTGGAAGAAAACATTTGGTCATGAGTAGCCAACTGTAGCCAGCCCTTAAAAATGTAAGCTATTCAAATAAATCAAGCCGAAATTATCACCAAAAAACATGAGTTGCTAATTGTTTGCAAAGCACTTTATATATATATATATATATATATATATATATATATATATATATATATATTTTGTGTGTATATACATGTTGTGTGTGTCCCAGAGCAGCTTAAGTCTATAATGATACTCAGTTAACTCTGAGGGTTCCTATCAAACATTTTCATCCACTTGCCACCTAAACGCGAATTACAACGTTACGGGTGTTCACGTTTTTAAATATCTTCTCTTCTTTGGATGCACGCAGTGCCGCAATGCATTATGATAGTCCTCAAGAATTAGAGGAAGCTTAGCCCAAAACCTAACCACTGATCAACGTTATTAATTTGGAGTGACCTAACCATTTTTGGAATACCTGCAAAATGTGCGTCTCACATTCACATGGACGTGTAGACATGCTTTCTCCACTTCGTGTTTAGGATGCCTTGGCAGAGGTTGTTAAATGATTAAACGCTAAACTAACTTCTGAATCCATTGAAGGATACAACACCTGGTGTAGCTACGTTAACCTTTTGCTAAAATAAAATATAAAAATATTGAATCACTTTGTCGTTGTAAGCAAGTTAAGTATAACGCGTATTGAAATGGATTTTAGATTTTAGAAAGCAAATATCAATACTCCAGAATTAAACGTTATTTATTCGATTTGATTTGAATTATTTTTACAATGCCGATTTTCGTTCGTTTTGAAGCAAATCTCAAGGCACCAAACCTATCATCTAATAACAATTTTTTTGTGATTTCACTAGACTGAATCTTTGAGCGTCAGCATCTGCATTTGACTGCTTTCGATCACAAGGCCATTAATTCAAGGTTTGTCAGGCGAAGATTCTAGGCATAACTGAACCCACTCATTCTTCATTTTACTTATAGGAGACGGCTACTGTCATCACTTTGTCTCTACCGTTTGGCCAAGCTATAGCGTGCTCAAATTAGACCTATCTGGGCTTTTTCGATCAAAATAATGTAACAGCTGGGCAATACTCATCCCACAGTAGCTATTTTCTCCGAGCACAACGGGAGGCAAGTGCGGGAGAGAAAATGTTGTGCTTTCAAAGTTATCTAACGGAAAAACTGCCATGGCAAATCTACGTTATCGTATAGTAAACGTTTTTTTTACACGCGCAGTCTACTATATTATAATCTTCAATAGGTTTGGGATAATAGCCTTAGAAAGTCGTTGCAGTGTCCAACCTGCCACACGGCAACACACAGTCTACCATGCCTAAGAGAGCCAAAGATGGTCTAGAAAGGCGACAAAGAGAAGCAACCAGATGACTTTGTGTTCTCCAGATGGTTATTTGAACAAGACCGCGAAAGAAAAACCGCATTCATCTGCAGCCAGGACTGCGAGACGAATTATTGATGCTGGCCCGGGCATGCATGCTGCCCATAAGAGCCTGGAGCAAACAATGAGACACAAGAGGTCCTAAATGGCAGTTTTAAAGTGTTGGTTGGTTTAACAATTGGTTCAACCCACAGCGCCAGTTCTGCTTACCAAACATGGCCCACTAAGCATACTTATTTAAGAGCGTTCTCTAGTTGAGAAAGAAAGCGTACACTCATTAAAAGTTTGAGAATAGGTTGAGACTATATACGCCCCAATACATATATAATCATTCGCTTTACAATATGAAACTGAAAGTGTACGCTGAGGTATACTTCGGAAGGAACCCGCTACTAAATAGCTCGATTAGTCTTTTGCCAAGAGGAAAGTCAATAGGTTCGCCGAAAATTCGCGGGAGCGCAAAAGTTGCTAAATAAACCCTTCCTGTGCCGATAGTTAGTGATCACAAAGCTAAACAACGTTGGAAATGGCTTCACTGCCGTTATTCGACTCTAAGCTGTACTTACTCCAACAATCTGTAACTGATCTCGCACCCACCTAGCTCATAAGTGTTCTCATCATTGTTTCCCCAATTTCGCAGGCTGAGAAAACGGGGACGACGACGACGACGACACCGGACGCAGCGGCAAAATGTTCGCCGTGGTAACATCGCTGTTGGTGGCCGTCCTGCACATTCCCATGATGATCGTGGGTCTGTTTCTGTTTCCGTTTATGCTGCTCGCGAACAGCTTGATGAACGGCCGACGGACGTGCAGAGAGCTGACGGACAAGGACGTCGTCCTGGTGACGGGCTGCGACTCGGGCTTCGGCCTGGCGACGGTGCGCCGCCTCCAGAAGGCCTACGCCAGGTGCCAGATCGTTGCCGCGCTGGTCGATGACGCCTCGCCGGTGGCGGCCAAGCTTCGCGACGAAGGCATCGTGTGCGTTCGGCTGAACTTCTGCGAGCCGGCCACGATCGAACAGTGCGCACAGCTCGTCAAGGACATCTTCCGATCGGGGCCGGCCGGCAGGCGGCTACATGCTGTCGTCAGCAACGCGGGCGTCTGCATGATGGGCGAACTCGACTGGATGACGCCCGACCAGATCGGTCGGCTGGTGAACGTCAACGCCACCGGACCCGTGCTGTTGGTTCGCGCGCTCATGGACCAGATTCTCGACGACCGCACCCGACTCGTGTTCGTCAGCTCGATGGCCAGCGCCGCGGTGTGGCCCTACTTCAGCGTGTACAGCATGAGCAAGGCGGCGCTCGAGCAGTTCGTTCGGTGTCTGCGGCTCGAGCTGGCGCCGCGCGGCGTCGCCGTGGTCGTGGTGCGGCCGGGAAACTTTACCGCCGGGACGGACATCTTGGCGCACCAGGACGCCCTTGCCAAGGACATGTGGAACGCGATGGACGACAAGAAACGGCAGCGCAACGGCGACTTCTGGCACATGAACACGGTCGTTCGGCAGGCGCATCTGTTGACCGCCGAAGACGACATCTCGCCGGTGGTGTCCGCTCTCGAGACGGCGATCACAGCGGCCGCCCCGCCCGCCGTCATTGAAGTCAGCAGCTGGAACATGCGCGTACTGCAGTTTCTGTTCAGCGTCGCTCCCACGTCGTGGATGTACCCGGCGTTCAGCTACGTCGTTACCGCTTATCTGGCCGTCGGCAAAATTGTCTGTCGCGAAAGAGCCGTGCCAATTGCGACCGATCAAGGAGCGGCGTAGCTGGAAGTCCATCCATTGGACTGCCGCACAAGAGGCGTGTTGTTGCGCACACTAACTGATCGAACTCAAACCTCCAAGCCTGCAACAGATAGATAGATAGATAAATTGTCTACGTGCGAAATGGTTGTGACGCGCGACATATAGAGAGAGAAGAGCGCGGCCTGGCGTAGACTTAGCTTCAAAGGCATCACAGTATGCCACAAGTGATCCGCATATATATATCATATATATGTATATATATATATATATATATATATAGTGCAAACAGCATCTAACTTAAAATCGCATATGCGGCCACGTAACTGCATGTATATATGATTTACGGCACGTCTAGAGGCGCATTACTCGGACAGCAAAACGTTATAGCGCACGTAGAGGTGCCTGTTGGGATAAACTTGTGGAAAATATGAGTCCCCGCTTATCAAAGTGATTGTCTAAATAGAATGAGCTGGCCTCATTTGCATTACTCAATTTCTAATATATATATATTATGTCGCACGCAACACACATTGTGCCATAGCGAATTGTGTACCAGTAAAGTGTATCATAAAAAAAAATTGCGTTAAGTTCCAGAAGAAAATACTGCACTTTACGAGCATTGTAGTCCATTTTTTAATACTCCCACTGTTTTAATACTCCTCTTAGGTACACGTGTATATACGAATACAACAAGTCTAACAGGGGTAACAATAAATATTGTTGTCATGAATATGCTTGCCAAAATCTTACCGGTGTCCTGGTTGCTTTTGTATGCCTCTTTGTGAAAACTGTTACCTTCTTTGTGGATTAGAAATCCCATAGTTCTTATCCAACAAATGTCCTTTGTTGCGCACAGAGGAGCTGTTGCTCTTGTGATGAATATAGTAGCCTGCACTTATCCTAGGTTTTTACGCCCGCTCATCTGCAACAGTGAACGGGCCAACAACTTTTCCTTCTGGATGTGACCACAAGATTGTCATTAGAATAGAAAGCCTCTTTATGAATAACTATATTAGGTAAAAATTATTGATATGACAAGAAATTAGATGATCCAATTGAAGCATGCATAACTCATTATCATTTGTGTGAGGTCGAATGTACTCTACTTGTTGTAGTACCTTTAAGTAATTTGTTCAACTTATGGCATCACGTGCCCACGACACACTACAATACGCTGTGCCAGCTTCACGTGATCCCTGCCACGATTTGGCTAGCTGGTTCAATCAATCAATCAGGTTTCATTGTCGTGCCCAACAAGTTGGCAATCTGTCACATTTCGTTAGTTTGCTTCAAAATATATACATGCACAGGTATATGTACAAATCAACAGTGTGCAAGAGATAAAACAGCAACATTGAGTATAATTAACCCAATAAAAATGTCAAACTTTATAACTAACCCAATACAAGTGTTTCTCTCATGTGCGTTCTTGTTCTTCAGCTGCACGAGAGGACGTCGTTTAAAAACAACGACCCAGTCTGCGTTTCAAAGCGCCAATGGTAGCTCATTCCAGATGTTGGGCAGCATGTAGACCAGGGAGTGCCGAAAATGGATTTCTACATAAGCTTTGACACATTATTAACGTCATGCTCTAGCGTTGCCATAGCTGTTGGTGAAAAATAATATATTTTTCTCAAGGTCTGTATATTTGCCTAGTTTCTTCTTTGTGCTATATTTCACCGCCTAGCGTATTGTTTTCTATGCGCAAATTGACACATTATCCTAGGGGTGCAATCGTGGCAACGCGATATATACAGGTAGTTCCATAAGTTCTTAGAATGAAAACCAAGAATTTTCCAAATCATGTTTTTAAATTTATCTTATTTGGTATACTCCCCGAGATGCTCAATACACTTTTCCCACCAAGATTTCAGAGCTTTTATACCTCTTAAGTAGAATTCCGCGTCTTTAGACTGAAAATAGGCATTGACAGCAGCCTTAACCTCTTCATTGCTGGAAAAACGCTTTCCACCGAGACTATTCTTCAAATGTTCGAAGAGGAAATAATCAGAGGGGGCCAGGTCTGGAGAATAGGAAGGTTGTTCAATAAGTTCGAACCTCAGTTGGGCCAGTTTTGCCGATGCTTGCCGGGACTTGTGTGCAGAAGCATTGTCCTGGTGAAACAGGACAACCTTCTTCTGCAAAGCGGGCCGTTTAACGATGAGTTCTTGCTAAAGGCAGTCCAACAGTCTTGCATAATATTCTCCTGTGATCGTTTTACAGCTCTCAAGGTAGTCGACCAGCATTATTCTACGTTGGTCTTAAAAAACTGTAGCCATCACCTTTCCGGTCAATGCCGTTGTCCGCACCCTCTTCGGAGGTCCTTCATCAGGTGCACACCATTGGCAAGATGCTTCTTGGGTCTCGGGAGTGTAGTGATGAACCCGGCTTTCATCGACGGTCATGAGTCTGCACCAAAAATCCGACAGATTGTTCGACATCTTGGCCAAATTTCGCTGTAAAGCCAAAACAGGCGCGTCTTTTTGGCCTTGGTTGAGCAAATGCGGCAGCCATTTTGCTCTAAGCTCTTTCATCTTCAAGTTTTCGTGTAGGATAAAATGCACACTGCCTAAACTAATCCCTAATGCCTCCGCTATTTCCTTAATGTTCATTCGCTTATCTGTGCCAAGAATTTTTCGCACTTTCTCTACGTTTTCCTCATCAGTTGCCGTTTTTTGGCCTCCTGGACGTAGTTCATTCTCGGTGCTCCTGCGACCTCTTTTTAACACATTAATCCAGTTGGAAACAGTGGCAAAACATGGCGCAGAGTCACTGTACGTCTCGTCTAACTCAATTTTTACTTGGGTCGCATTCCAACCTTTGAAATAAAAATGCTTGATAACCACTCGAAACTCTTTTTTCTTCATTTTTAAAAATCACGCCGATACGTTGCACGGGAAAAGCTATCAAACGAAATCGCAACGGCCAATCACCATAATATTTTGAGTGCTAGCAGTCGAAAACTCGCAGTTCCTATTAGCGGTGAAAGCGCGCCAAAATTCGAATTCTAAAAAGCTCATTCTAAGAACTTATGGAACTACCTGTATATATATATATCACTAGGCTTTCATTGTGTACTGGAACATCTGGGTCTATCTAGGAACGATGGAAAAAGACCTGGCGGTCTTACTCTGACCCCCACTGAGCGTGGCCGCATGCTTGTTTGGGGCGCAACTGTAACCGAGTCGTAAGCCCATTTGATGGTCGGTGCAGGTGCGGACCAAGCAGGTCATGCTTCTCTGCCCTAAAGAGGAGGCCACAAAAGAAGCGATTTCAGCGCTTTTCCACAGCATTCTCCTCTTGACCACGCACCCTACCAAAGGGTTTCAGGGGCTGAAGAAGATCAACTTCCGACAGTAACACCGCAGGAGGTACTTGAGGCATCGGAATGCCTCAAGCCGGGAAAGGCACCGGGTTTGGACGGAATTCCCGTTTCTGCATCTAAGCTACTAATAAAGGAATACCCGAAAGCGGTGGCCGCTGCGGCGACGGAGATGTTCCGGCTAGGCTCGTTCCTTACCGAATAGAAGGTCGCAGATTTCGTTCTTATCCCGAAGGGCCCTACCTCATACCGCCCAATATGCTTACTCGCTCTTTGCCACGATAGACTGAAAACCTTTAGATTCCTGGCTAAAGGTTTCGAGTCCATCGTGGAGGCACGCTTCCGAGACTTTTCGGAGGGAAACGGCCTTCTATCCGACTTCTAATGCGGGTTTCAGGAAAAGCGCTCGACAATTAGTGCCATTCAGCGAGTTCAATCGAAGGCCGAGCTCCTCTGCAGATCTCCGCCAAAGGCAATCCTCTCGTGGCCGTTTTACTCGATGTCAAGAACGCTTTTAACAGTCTCCCGTGGAGAGTCATACTTGAGACCCTCCACAGGAAAAAATCCCGTTTTATCATTTTAGAGTCGCATCTGACTACCTACATGACCGGACTATGCAGTGCAAGGAATGACCTTCAGTATGACTGCAGGGGTGTCATACGGCTCTATACTTGGCCCCCTGCTATGGAACATAGCTTACTTCGACGTACTGCGACTGGGAGACCTTCCCCCCGGAGCTGACCTCCTTGCTAACGCCGACGACCTCGTCCTCACACTTCAGGCCCGAGCACCGGAATTGCCGGAGAGGCGTCCGAATGAGGAAATTGCCGATGTCGCGTACTGGATGCGAAAAGCAGGACTTGCTTTAGCCCCTGCTAAGAGAGAAGCAATCTTCTGCTGAGCCGGAGGAAGTGGCCCGCTTTTCACCTTTGCCTTAGTAACAAAGATTAATATCGTGAACCCGGCAAGATACCTCGGAGTATTCCTTGATCGAGGTCTCCGAGGCGCTTATCACTTGCGCCGGGCAATGGAGGTGCCCTTAAAATTTCTAACAACTTCGCGCGGCTCATGCCTAACACCTATAGGCCCCGGCACTCAAAGCGACGCATCATTATGCCCGTGGCTGAGTCAGTAGCCATATACGGGGCTCCGGCCTGATCTGCTAACACTTTAACAACTGTAACGAACCGAAGCCGCCTGCGCCGGGCCCAACGGGTCGGAGCTCTCATGGTGATCATGGCTTACCGGACGATGAGCACAGCGGCGGCGCTTCTACTCGCCGGAACGGTTCCCTGGGATCTGAAGACGGAAGAGCGCCGCAGCCTGTGGATAAACCCTGCACTTAAGAAGGAAGGAGCGGGGCAACGGAGCATCGCTCTATGGGAGGAGGAGTGGGACGGCCTGCAGGAGGGTGCACTAGGGACCAGTCTATGGAAGCTTATATCAAACACCAACAACTGGTTAAATCGGCCAGGGGAAGAGCTAACCTTTCACACCATCGAGGTCCTGACGGGACACGGGGCTTCCAGTCCTACCTGTTCGGGATCGGGAAAGCTCCCGGCCCCACGTGGGTCTACTGCAGCGATGGACTCGAGGACACCCCAGAACACACGATTCTGAGGTGTCCAGCCTGGGCGGAGCAGCGTGCCTCCGCTACGTTTTAACAGGACCAACATCGAATACGCTGGGGGCGGGCCGGCCCAACATCTGCAAGCTAACGCAGGAGTTTTTGCCCCAGTGGCTAGAAGTGACGAAACTTATAGGAATATACTTATGGCAAAATCGACAGCAGATAACCTCTCACGAAGCGCACCCCCCAGGCCTCCGGGTGTCAAGAAGCTGGCTACGAGTAGACTTATACATCCCCCGGTTGTTTGGGGAAAAAAAAGATACAGCCACCCATGTCTAGCACATTACACACATTTATTTTACCAAATCATGTAAAGGCTTCAGTTATACATGCTCATAGAGTAACAGCAGAACATTTCATCGACATTTGGGGTTTCAGATTAATGTAAAACACGAAATTTCTACATTTGACAAAGTTACACCGCGAGAAAATTCTACAGCCACTAGCAAGAGGTATGTCTTAGCGAGGAATAACGACATTTGGGCTTATTTAAAGGTTCGACGGAGTGAACTTCCCGTTAAGTCAGATGACCTCAAAAATGCGGTTTGGTATAGCGTTGAACAAGTTTCAAATGACGTTCTGTGAAAGCTCGCTCCAAGCCTTTGCAAAGTTCTACCTGGTTCGAAAATTGTTTTATGTCGATGTAAACCTTTCGGGCGAGCCGAGCTTCCGATCAGCCTGTGTGTGAGTCGGAACGTTATCGTGTTACAAAACGAAGTCTGGCCCTCCCATCAGCTCAAAATGCGCTGATTGCTCTTCTAGTAGACCCCAATAGCGCGTCGAATAAACACGACCATCTAAAAACACAACCGACGACTTTGTATGATACCCGACAGCGGCCCAGATCACCACCAAACCACCAGCTGAGTGAAGTTTTGACAAAATGCGTTCTTTTTTGCGCACATCGTGGAAATAATACTCAAATCCATTCGGTCCATCAAAGTTGAACTTTTTTTTCATCCGAAAAGAGCACTCTGAGCCACTCAGTGGTCAATGACATCGTATTGTCATGCCGACAGCGCAGAGTTTGACGCTTGCTTCAGACTTGCACGCTTGCATCGTTCTGAAATGGCATTTAGACGCCCAATACTCTTTTTTACGGCGTAATTTTCACCTAAATTCGCGAAGTTTTTATTACTTTGGGAACACGCCCCAATCGACAAGAAAGTTTGCGAAGTCACCGACGTCCTTAAAACTATTGATTTGGACCTTTTCGTCATTTGTAAGGCGCCGGACTAAGCCCATCGTTCCAACACAGATAAAACTTCTAATAGAATCTCTGCTTTTTTTTCTGTTATTGTGATGATTTATTTAGGTTCTTTAGATGCACACACAATTATTGACGCCGACTTGGTTCGGCTACGGCAGAAAAGGGAGTCCCTTGCCCGTGGGCAATGAATCGATTATGGACGCGGCGTTTCCGCGTTGAATTTCAACTGATATTCTTCGTAGCAAAAACTGCCATGACCTTCTATCACCGGTTGATGCAGCAACTCTAGATCCCAGCTCCGCCAGAAAGCTCCTTGTGATTTTTCCCGTTGGGCCTAATGTATCGAAGGCAATTGGTTGAACGATAAAGTTTTGTTCCAGTTCACGATATTTTGCCAACTTGCGATCTTCGGCAAGGTAAGCGGCTGCTCCGACCTCCCTGCTGGTATGGCGAGCATAAGAAGCGGCCAACGTGCAAGACACGGTGACGTCGTACACAAGGCAGCGACCTTCACTCCATGGAACTAGAGTCAGGCCGTCCGGACGCAGTTGGCTGTTGGCTGACAGACCGACCGGCTTCTTGACTGCCGGTATGTGGGCAGACTGCATTGCTCGGTGTATTACGTCGATTAAAGCTGAATGTTTTGAGAACCTACCGGCGCTCCTCTTGCAAGCGAGAGCATGCTCACCCGTAGAAGACACCGGTAGGTTACATCTTGCACAGTTATGTGCGAAGCAGACTGATTCCCCCAGGCGCAGGCCGGAGACGATGCGGAGTGTGGTATTGTCCAGCATCGTCCCCAGCTGCGGTAAGGGAATGGCCTGAAGCCACTTTCCGCTCATCGGATCTATCACGGCTTTCAATTGCGCCTGCTCTTTAACGTTGTTTGCCTGGGTCTTTAACCGCTCCTGGATCGACTTAACTACTTGCAAGTCTAAAGTCGATTGTGAAGTGTGTTCGGGCAATGGACCCCACTTTTCTGCGTAATAGCGGCCAGCTTGTTCAAGTTAAGCGATAAAGCTGGCGTAGGCATCCGGTGGTGTGATCCCTAACACTAAAGTCTCAGTGTTTTTTTAGAGACCCGAGGTGAGCAGACAAGGCAACTTGCGAAGCCATGCGAATCCCCATTCCCCCTGCGGAAGTTGGAAGCGAAGCTTGTAACCACGAGGTTTGCCTAAGCTGAATGTTTGAGATACCCTGAAGGGTACTTCGCAAGGTTTCGTCGAATGATTGAAGCAGTTCCGGTTCAGCATAGGCTCGTGAGCATCGCAAGAGGTACATCAGCCTCGGCGTTGACAAACTCGCGCGAAGCAGCTAGAGGGCTGGGTGAGCGTCCAATAGTCGCAGTCTAGAGCACCAGCGAACAAGGTCGGAGCCTTTTTTAGCTAAAGATAAGCCAATAGATCTCTGCTTTTGTTTCCGTCGAGTCGTAAAATAAGCCCAAGTGTCGTTATTTCGCTTAATTCACTCGCTAAGAGATGTATCTTGCTAGTGGCTGTATCATTTATTTACGGTGTAGCTGTGCCAAATACAGAGACTTCGTGTTTCAAAGTAATTCGGGACCCCAAATACCGATGGAAGTCTCCGCTGTTACTCTATGAACATGTATAACTGCAGTCCTCGCACGATTAGCTAAAAGAAATGCGTGTAATATGGAAAAAGTTAAACAAAAAAAAGTTGAAAATTAAAAAAAAACGGGCGGCTGTATACTTTTTTTCACGAACTCTACTTGCATATGCAATTCCCGGTCGGTTGGGAGGTTGGGAAGATGACAAAATTTTTAGTGGGCTGGAGCCCCACATTACCGGCCCACACTTGCAAACGAGTTTCCTGTAGTGGTGTCCGCGTGTGCAAACGGAATTTTCCAGTTACTTCTCTACAAAAAAATCATGCTTTTAGGTTAAAAAGGCTAACACATACAGAACGTACTCTGGCGTTGGTTATATATATATATATATATATGTACATACATGTAGCCACCGTTATAGTTAGCAATAAATTTCATTCGCATAATGGTAATGTTATTGACCGCGACAATACGTCTAGCGCCGAAAGAGAAGCGTATGAATTCAACAAGGGTCTAGGCGTGTGCCGTGTGGCATATAAATGTACAGTCCGTCAGCCAACTATAATAACTAACTAATTAACTAATCAACTAACGACGACCGACTAATTAATGTCTCGACAACGCGATCCAACAACACAATCAATCGAATGTCGACCGAGTGTAGCCCGCTCGGCGGCGGCAGCCGCGAGTTCAGAATCTCCTGATCTCAGATCAGAATGCGAGCGGATTATTCCGCCTCATTGATGCTCGCGGCGGTGGCGCCCTCGTCAATACTTGGTACGACCGGTCTTAGTTAGGTGCGCTCGAGGCGAGACTGATAGAGATGAGTCAGAGAACTAGAGTGGTAGGTTGAGTACAGAGGCCATTATCAACCTCGAGGGCGGCACCAGGCAGGAAATAACCTATTGATGAATGACTACTGTTGCCAACGAATAACCTATTGAATGAGCACAGTTGCCAACGAATAACCCACATTTCGTGTCACAGTAGTAGCGGCAGCGGCAGAGGACCTCACCTGTAAATTCATGATTCTAACAATTCATGATTGTCGAGCCCGGTGGCGTGGTGGGTGCATTCGTCTGCGCCTCGCGAGCGGAGGAGACGGTGTTCATAGGTGCGCGGGTTCGAGCCCCACCGTTGCACATTTGTATTTATGGGGGTCCGTCTATGAAGCAGTACGCGAAAAGCAGTCCCATGGACGTTAAATCTTGGCTGAGAATCAGCCCAGGGAGTAGTTTTTGGAATTCATGATAACAATTGCGAAAGGCAAGTGGGACAAACTCCTCGGCACCGCCTTGGGGCTGTTTACAAACGAAACACAATCTAACAAAGATGGTGGTTTCATCGTTTTGATCTCATCGTTAAGTTATGTTTTACAGTTGTTAATTAACACGAGAACAGCCAGCCAGCTGCTGGGGTGGTCTTCAACTAGGGCGTGTATGTGTGTGAGAGAGAGGGAGCAAAGCATTCCAAACAGTAGGAGATGGCCAGGCGTGATGAGCCTCGGTATAAGGGGGGGTATGGATAGTTGCCGACCCAGGGCGATAGGGCGGGCTAATACGTGCGTATGGTTAACAATCGCTGTCGGTTAGTTTGTATACGGTTGGTTATTATAACCACTCACTCGTACTCAGAAGTAACGGCGGAAACTTTCATCGACATTTGAGGTCTCGGATTACTTTCATACACGAGATTTCCACATTTGGCAAAGCTGCACCACGAAAAATTATACAGCCACTAGCAAAGTGCATGTCTTAGCGAGTGAATTGAGCTAAAAATTTTCCCTCGATTGGGGCTTTGTCTCTAAGTAGGACACAACTTTTTAAATTTAGGTGAAAACAACGGCGTAAAGACAGTTCCGGGCGTTCAACTGCCACTTCGGAACGAGGCAAGCATGCAATTCTGAAGAAAGCGTCGAACTCTGGCTCTCTCGGCAAGGGCAATTGCGGCGGCGGCTGGTGTGTGAACAAACGTGCGAAATGTGCAAGACTCCCTCAGGAAGACACCTTAGCTCACGATAAAAAATAACAGAGAAAACCACAATTGACAACTGAGAATCAGAGAGCTCGTCCTGACTTCGCCCAAGATACGATGAGCGATACATCCTAGTGCTTTTTTGAATGAAAAAAGTTCAACTTTGATAAACCGGATAGATTTAACTATTATTTCCACGTTGTGTGCAAGGAAGAACTAATTTTGTCAAAACGGTACTCAGGTGGCGGTTCGGTGACAATTTTGCGTTTACTTGCACTTCGTTCTACATTGTCGTTTTTCAAAGACAGCGTCTATTATAATCATATTGACAATAAATAAAGGAGCTGTGAACCTCTGTACAAATGTAAACCACTCATATAAATAATAAAAGTGATCTATCTATATTATTCAGCGTGTCGTACAACTGATTTTTCTAAGGACTTTTTTCCAATCGAACCGGGGGGAGGGGGTGCACTTCATTAGAAGTGACAGTAAAATTAGAATTGGACGTTGTACCGAAATTAGGCTAGGCGCATGTCGCTTTTTAAAATGTGTCACTGTGTACGTACCTGCTTCAGCCGAAGGTAATCTAACATTGACCAGCGCAAATTCAATAGTAGTTTTTGAGAGAACATCATCTGAATACAAAAAGAATAGCAGTTTGGTTCGTGGCTGCGATGCAGTCAGAGTTTATCGGTGGGTATGCCATTACACGCATTCGAGATTCTTCCGTCATCTGAGCAGAACACCGTCTAAATAGTCGGAGAGGACGCCCGCCCGCTGATTCCAATGCCGATTTAGTAGCCAAAAAATTCGCCGCCACTGGAACCGTTCTTGAGATGCTTGACAAATTTAAAGGCGCACAACAAACACTTTGCAATCGCTGCAGCACGTGTGCAGCACTTACTGAAAGATGCCTCTCAGGCAGCTTTTCTTGCATGCGATTCTAAAGTTAACAAGAGAGACACGTTTCATACAGCAATATAAAGTTTGAGTTGCATGTATGCACTTATTTCCGACACTCCCACTTGCTTTATTACTTTAGATGCGCAATTCAAACCTCCATCAATTTGAAATAAACAAAATAGTCATTCTAAAACGCACATTCTAAAACTCAAACACGTTGTATTCCAGTAATGGCAACAGTTCAATCACTGTATGCATAGAAAACTTTCATTATGACTATCTACTATTTACTCTACCGCTGGCAACGATGTGTGACTTTCGAACAAAAGAGATTTTTTTCGAACAAAAGAGAATTTTTTTTGAGCGGTTTGGTTCAGTTTCTCCCCCGAGCGAATAATTCCTCCGCACGTATTGAACAACAATGTCCATCCACCAGCCAGTCGTAAGCGGCCTCGTCAGGAATAATGACGGTGACGTCATTATCCGACTGCGGGGCATCACCCATGGCCTCGGTATAAAACGTTTGCATATGCTGCTAAGTTCAATCCTTCCCCAGAGTTGAACAACTTAGCCGTGGTGCCTCTGCATGAACGTCGACCCTATGTTGTCGACGCCGTCGTGAAGCTATAGAAGAAGAAAGGCTCGCTGATTTCGTTGCCCTCCTACATTTTTATTATTATTATTATTAAAGAAGTATCTCGAGCTATCAAGAAGCTACCACTTTGTGCCCATTACATTGGAGACACTTGGCTCATCAGCACAGGTACAGCGAAAATCCGAAAGCTATCAGAAAACGCATAAAGACGTTACGGGTGAACGACGCGAGGCCATGTGTTTGAGACAGATGATGTCTTTGGCCGTTTGTAGAGGGAACGTAGCTTCGATCCTAGGCGCAATGAACTGACAAGGGAATAAAGCAGGCCTGACTTAAACGTTCATACCTCACAATTATTATTACTATTAATATTACTTTTTAAATCACATTATTCTTAAAGCATTGTTTTTTAAAGGTCACATTTAAACTTTCGAATTGTTTGTACAATGCGAATCTCATGGGAGGAGTAGAACACATTTCATACACCACCTGCCTTCGTAAGTCGTCGTTGCAGTCAGAACCCCCCCCTTCCTTCAACCGCGCCCTCCATCCTAAGGGGAGCACCTAAGTTTAAATGAAAGCATATGCAAATCGGCGGCACCCTACGACTCGCCGCCACTATTCGGTACGGCGAGATTCCGTGAGAGACCGTGTGGCGGCCCGTTGCTGAGCTGAGCGTTGTACGTGCCTTTCCCCCCCCCAGTTGGGAAATTTGAATTTAAAGCTTGCCTAGTCATAACTTACCACGGTGAAAATACGTAGGGCCTACTACTATTACTACTGCTGTTACTACGACTAGCGCCGCACAACGTTTATCACTTTGATTTACTACGTCCTACAGTGTAAAGACTCAAAGCGGTGACTGCAGTGGTGGCTCGAATAAACTTGGCGCGACAACATTCCGCATCACTTTCGGGAGCTGGTTTGACCGCGCCTCGGCCGTGCGAGTTTCGTTGCCAGGCTGACGTGAGAGTCCTCCTCCTCTCGCTCAGATCTCGGCGGAAAGATCCCCCGGCGTACAAAACACTCTATTTAATTCGTTGCCTCTCGACAGAAACGAGAAGAGCTGAGAAGGTGAGAGATGCGGAAACAAAATCGAAAAAGCAAAAACTAAGCGCACGTTTATACGACGTCACAAGATTACGGATACGATGTGACATCGACGAATGCAACAGTGGCAACGAGGTATGTAGCCTCATGTCGGATAGCTGTGTTTACGCCTAAATGGGTGAACCTTCTTTGGGCCTTGCCACATTACTACAGACTTACTAGCTGACAGCGACAACATAAGCTGTAATTATAGGTCAACACTAGCTGTTAGTGAGGTTTACGATTATTGATTGGCCACTTGCTGTGGCCACACGTTTATTATGACGTTATTATGTGTCGCTTGTACATAATAAAGTGTATGCATAGTGTTTGTACATGTGTACACTGTTTAACTTGTGTTGGGAAACTAAACTACAACACATCGAAGAACAACAATATTAGATAGAGTCATAATGCGAAGTACAACAACAGCAACCACAATAATAATAATAATAATAATAATAATAATAATAATAATAAAACACGCATGTTGTTAAATACAAAAAGAAACAACAACAACAACGCGCCACACACTACGACAAAAGCGGCAATGACATACATTCGCTACAGTCACCATTTCATCTATTCTTGTTCATACCACTGTTTTTTTTTGGTAAGCAAGGACATTTTAACGGTCCAACGGACAAAAAACGACAGCAACAACAAGCACGACAACGACAGCAGCAGCAGCAGCAACAACAACAACAACATAAACAACGCTAGTACGACTATTGTGCGACTGGTGCGATCTTGTGCGACTGGAAGATTAATCCCTGCCGGAGGCTGAAGTGAGCCTCACCATCTCACAAGACCATGTGAGATGGTGACTATACAACACAGCCTTTGGCTGCCCGCTCTCCACTAAGGCTTCCTAAATTTTCCGTCGTACTCTTCCTCCTCTCTTCTCTCTCTTATCTCTCTTACCATCTGACGGCCTATATGTCTTTCACCTTGTGTGAGGTGCCTGGCGACCGGTTCCGCTTGGAGCGGTGGCAGAGGAATCAGGAGAGACTTCGGAATAGACAGAAAGAGAGATAGAGAGAGGGAGATAGAGAGAGACTTATAAGATCACCCCCAACAGCAACCTTGGGGGTTTTTGCAGGTCGCCCGACTGTGGCGGGAGGGGGAGCGGGCGAGCGACTCTGCTGCTCGCCTTTGGCAGATGGAAGTGCCGCCATCGTCGCCTTTCTTTCCTTGGCGGGGTGCTGCTATTATAACAACTACTCTAAGCCCTTGGAGCCTAAGACAGAGCTAGCTGGCTACCCCAAACCCCCGTGGGGCTTAGTTCACAGACAGACGACAGACAGACAGGCACATACATATAGACTCGTTCATACAGCCAGTTTGTTAGCCAGGCGGTCGACGGACGGGTTTAGCCAAGGCGGTCGAGCGGACTATCCATAGCTAGCCACTATGAGAGCTCGCCTGACTGAACCCGAGTACGCGTGAGTGCTAAACGCCTATGGACGACATAGGCCCAAATGTACGTTTTTATCCTTTGCTGCCGCCTCGTTTTGTCTTGTCTTGTGTCTCGTTGTACTTCGCCTGGCCTACTTCTGCGCCCACAAGGGTTCACACCCTGACCTCTTTACGACCTCGCACCCCCACCCCCGACCCCTCTGCTTGGAAGTAGACAATGGCGACAACGACGACGAAGACGATGATGACGATGATGGTGCTGAGTGAACGTGGGGTAGGTAGAAGTTGTCAATGACGTTCGGCCGGCGTGCGCTTGGCTGTAATAGCAATAGCAGCAGTATTAGTAGGTATTATACTAGTAAAATAAAGTTTTTCGGCTGACCCTCAGCCAATGATTTTCAACGTCTACGAAACTGTTTTTCATCATTGCTTCATAGACGGACCCCCATAAATACAAATGTGCAACGGTGGGGCCCGAACCCGCGCACCTATGTGTCTCCTCCGGTTGCGAGGCGCAGATTTTACCCACCACGCCACCGGGCTCAACAGTAGGTATGGTACTAATGCTATCATAATACTAATAGTAAACGAATCAATTGTAGTAGGTAGTGCTCGTTATAGACGTAATGGCTGAAAAGGGAGTCTTTCCAAGTTTCCCAAGAAAATACCATAGCCTTCTACCTCAGAGGAAGGCCAATCATTCACGGACACATGCAATCGACATGACCGTCGGCCGCGTCCCACAGAGTTTCGAGATACTCGGGTCTCGGCTCGGGAACATGGCGTACGACGTCGTGCAGACACTCTGCAGACAGTAAGGCGTCCAGTCAATTGCTTACGCGAACGACCTAGCCTTCCTGGTCACGGCGTGCGAGAAGGGCACACTTGCACAAGAAAGAGCACAAGTGGACATTGATATGGTGAACGACTGGACGGATCACAATCAAAAAGTACACCCGGTAACTGGGAAAAGATACAATAGACAGGTAGGTCCTCTAAGGTAATGTGCAGATTGATAAGGTGACGGCGAAGGCAGAAAGACTGGAAAACAGCCTGGCCAAGGTCCTGCGGGGTACACGCCGAGGCAACGAAAGATAAGGCAAGATAATCTTACCTTGGTTGCGGTCTTGTAAACAGCTCTTACATTGGTAGATTAGGACGAAGCGCTATAAAGCTGAAGAAGAACCACAGGAAAAATGCCCGAAGGCGCAAGGAAAACTGACAAAACAGCTAATACAATGGGTATGATCGCGATCAAAGTTCATCTCAGGGCGATCGAGGAAGGAGCACGGAGAAAACCGAACTGGTCCGTACCAAAAAACCAAACTCAGGAGACGGACCCTTAAGGAGTGACAAGAGGAATGGATCAGAACACTAGCGGACGCACCAGAAGCCTGGACTCGCCAGGTCATCGACGGTCTAGAGAAATGGTTCAACAGAGAACATGGATAAGCCACTCACTATCCGAAAAAGATATTGATGGGTTATAGGTGCTTCGAAAGATACCTGCATAATATAGGTAACGCTCCGAATACCCATGTCCCATATGCGAGATAAGCGAGGAGAATAGTGTGATCCACACAACTCTTCTTTGCGCAGCACTTGGCCACGTACAAAAGGATTAATCCACAAGAACGCCAGCGGACATGACGGTGACAAACCCATATACTGCCTGCTAATGAGAGTAAGTGCAAATTACAGCATAATGTCAGGCTGTTGGAAAGCACAATGACAGAGGACAAACAGGTGGGAAAAACAATAGGCTGAAAGAACAAGCCGACAAGGAGATGGGACAGCCGGTATTCGAAGGAAACAATAATAAACGGAGCGCAAAGAAGAACCTACATTATCAGCGAGGTAAAACAAAAGTTGTTCCGATGGAAACGGTTGTAGCATATACTAAATGTTTGAAAAAAAATTTTAAACAGTAGCAGCTGTTGTAAATGCCGTTCCGAAAGAGCAATGGCCACCAAGCAACGATGTGGCGGCTGACATCTGAAACGGAACGGTCCAGCTTTCGAGATCAAAGGCAAGGTCATCTAGCGGCGGATAAGAGGTCTGTGACGTACAAAAGTACATATGTAACTTAAAAAAGCGCCATCAAAGCAGCTTAATACGCATGCAGGCATTGAAACAGCAAATATATACAGAAAGAAGCGCTTCGTTATGTACGTTTGTTGTATATATATATATATATATATATATATATATATATATATATATATATATGCGCATTGACAGCGGCGATGACCTCTTCATCGGACGAGCATTTTATTCCACCGACCTAGATATTGAGATTCGGGAATAGTAGTAAAAAGTCACCAGAGGCCGAAAAAAGCGAGAACAGACAAACAAATATATATGACAGCGTCTTTCGTTTGATGGGGGGAAGAAATTCGAATTCTAATTTGTGCCATTTTGCCATTGCCCTGTCTGGAGGTATGTGCCGGAGCTGACTGTGATGGCCTTCATCAATCTCTTTACCAGGTGTTGTCCACTGCATTGACTGCTCTATCGACGCGACAACGCGATTGTCTCTCTCTGTAGAGGGGGACCTAATTCGTGTTTACGGCCACTAACCGACGCCAAAGGTCTTGAGAACTGCGCTGAAACGTCGACAAACATTGGTCGGAATTGGTGTGCTTTCGTATGTGCTTTTTGATCGATGGCGATCAGCGACCGCGGTACTCACTTTGCACACAGCTTTTACATTTCTAGTCGTCCGTGCAGTGCAGTAGGCATTCTATCTACTCATGTGCTTACAATCTCAGCTATCTCACGACCATTCACTCGGCGATAGACTTTGATGCCGACGCGGACATGGATGTGTTTTTATTTATAATTTATTATGTGCATTACGACATTATGGTCGTCGCATACGGCTGAAAGCGCGTGTACGCATTTTTGTCGATCATTTTCGACCGGCCTAGTGACGTTTGACAGGGAGATCCGGGGCAGGCTTTACCTTTGGCTGATGTCCGGCCATGTTTGAATTTGCTTAGTTCAAAAATAGAGGTTTGGCAACGCTGGGCAGAGATAGCAGCTTCTTTACATAAAATTTCTTAGTCACGGTATTTTTCTAAAGAGTACTTAATCACGGTAGAATTAATGTTTCTCCAGGTCAGTCTACCCACACGTAACCTGAACATCGCGTTCGCCTGGTACAATACAACGCCTCCTTTATTGAAAAAGAGGTGTTAAAATCACATTGTAGTCTTTACACTCATGGGCACACTATAGATGCAATCAACAACTATTTTTTCCATGATTAAACAGGGGATGACTCACTGGGCAATAGGTCGGAAATTTTCAGCAGTTGCTCTAGAGCCCTTCTTATGCACAGGCGTGACAACGGATTCACGGAACACGGTGGGAACTTAGTCATTTTCGAAGGACCGAGTGGAAATTATTGCCAGCGGCTCCGCTAGAAACTCGGCCAGTTCTTTGAATATAATCGGTGGTAGCCTATCAGACGTAGATGTGCTTTTGCGTTGCAGATATTAAAGTTTTTCGAGCACAATGATAGGATGGAATTCAATGTCGTTGAGTGTGTGTGCCGTTTGCTTGATACTCGTGATGGAGACGTTTTGAGGCTGTATGTAGACACTTTTGAAGTAGCTCAGCAGAACCTCGGTACTTGACATATGATTATGCAAAGAGTGTTACTTACTCGTCATATACTACAAGAGTCACTGTGGCGTTATCTAGTAGAAATTCGAATTTCCTGATTGAACCACCCACGTGTGTGTGTGTCTAAAACAAACATTTAATATTTACACGTGTACAGGGAGTGGCAACTACATCATGAATATACCGATGTCGCTTGGCGTAAGTGCTCTGTATCCAGATAAAGGCAAAGATTTTAACGACCTTTTTGTCAAATGACACATACAATTTGAAGCTCATGGCGCGCATCGAAGTACGAGTATCGCCTAATGCACTTCTGCCGCACCCCACTTAGTTCTTACGTCCTTGCGTAGCGTACTCTATTGGGAATTTTCCGCTTGCTTGTATACGATATATCCCGTTCTGCGCGCTCTGCAGCCACGTAGTTAGCCGCATTCTTCTAAACCCTCGTTTTCGGAAAACGAATGAACTCCAAAATCTCATTACGGGTCCGTCTGGCACAAAGAGCAAAAACAATAGCAGAATAACGACTCAACTGCAAGAAGGTCGGCTTCATGTAGTGACCACTTGCTCATTATCCGAGCTTAGCAAGCATCGACTGGCACAATAACAAAAGATGACCATTAACCGATGCCGGACCGGAGTTCGATGGCAGACACATGTTCGTGGTTTGCTGAAACCTTTAGACGCAATTGCTCGGCCGGCCATGGCTGGTATTTACTTACATTGGACTTGAAACAGCTTCCGTTGGATGTCAGGCGCAACGTACATAGAAATGTGTGTGTATATATATATATATATATATATATATATACATATATATATATATATATATATATATATATATACATAAAAATGTGTGTATAGAAAATATTGTGGTGATTTATTAATCATTTACAATACGTTTGCACACTCGGCAGTGCTCGCCTCAATCTATATATATACATACATAGTTAAATCGGTCGCATTGTCTGACCGTCCTCTTAGATGTCAAAAACGCATTTATACGTCTTCCTGGGACGCTATAAACAAACTACTTGCAATGTTCTCCTATATACGACGTATCCTAGCGTCGTGCTTAGATGAGTCTTCAAGCATCTAGTTACGAAAGCGTGGACTATGCAGTCACAGCCGGGTCCCCAAACCAACCCTATGGAGTATAGCCTGCGAAGGAATACGGAGATTTCCACATCCCCCGGGAGTTTATTCCATCGCCTACGCAGACGATCTGGCACTCGAAGGAACAGTCAACGGAGGCCTGGCTAATATCCGACAATACCTTCACGCGCTTGAATTGGCTTTACAAAAAACGGTAATCTCGAAAAGACAGTCCACCGTCGACAAGAGGGCGACGACTGGATTTTAGCGATTACGATCTAGTTATAGATAAAAAACAATTTAGATTTATATCATTTTTAATATCTAATTGTCAAATAACCATCTAATTAAATGAATGCGTATCCAATTCAGATTGAGTAAAGGACCAAGTCTATCGTAGTAGTAAATCAGATCAACCTCAAATGCGACGAAAATTCTTCTCTTCGCACACAGGTTTTTTGGGAGGCTGTCGCAGATTTCAGGCATATGATAGTAACCGCAGACTCCACGCCGACTTTTGTTAGCCTAAATAGAAGTTCCGTTATCAAAATCTTCGTAGCCAATTTGAACGCGAAGAGAGTAGACTTACGGGGTAGAAATCATTTGCTAACAGAGGGTGCTCTATTTAGTGCACATTTCTCTCCATTAACGCAAAACTCGGGCTGCGTTCTATACCCTCACAGGACAGGAAGCGAAAATCCACAGCTCTAACATCATGCTATAGAGTGCATATGAGATCTTTCTGGCATTCGGCCACATAGATATGGTGCGCGAGCATCGATCGTCTTCGAATGCAATGTAGTAGTGCACTCTGTTCGTGCGAAGAATCGACACAGACCAGGGTTCGACAACTTGTGACGAAGCTTGCCCGCAAAAGCTTATGTAAATGTCTAGCGGCGGTGACCCCGCGATGAAATTCCTGATAGAAACCTAATGAATCAAAAGATCTATAGAGCACAGGACTTAAACACTTGCTGCCTCAAGAAGTCTCGGGCTATTTCGTCTTAATTTCTGAACTCGTTCGCACATATTGATTATTTTGCTAGAATTTCTGGGTCTGAAGATGCAAAATCCGGGATGTGTCTCATTCTTAGCAGTGTGGTACAAAATTCATTCTCTTTCAGCACCGTGCGGCCGCTTCTACCCCCAGCAAGTACTGCCAGGCTGTCTACGCAAACAAGTTTCAGTACTTACGCCTTCTCATTTGACTCAATGGATGCAACTTCTTGTTTCATGTGACGGAACAGACCAGAAAAGCCTTAATCTATCAACATTAGCGATAATTAAGCCGCCAGTTGTGACCATTCCTACAGCCCTTCGGCTATTCCGCCTAAGACTCGCTCCGATTCCACTTTATGGCGCTATGTAGTTAGAGATATTTAGTTATTCAAAATTATTTATTTCATTTTTCCCCTTTTAAATATGAAAAAAACCCTAACCCCAGTGCACATTAAAACGTCTGCGTTAAACGCCCGTTGAAAACCGCGAGCGTACCACAGAGTTCAAACGTACCGCATCCACAGAATTTATTCACACACGTAGTTGTGAAATATAATCGCGCAAAACCAGGAATCAGGTGATAAAGCACATACATGCTCAAAAGCTCAAAAATTGTACATGACCCTGAGTAATAGCTACATACTACACTTCAAACCTACGGATGATTAAAAAAATTCGTAGCCTGGAATTCAAGCAATTACCAAACAAAGACCACGTACTATTGTATTCATTTAGTTAATTAGTAGATTATGTAGTCTTCTTGAAGCCCAACACATCAGTTCAACAAATTGTAATAGCCTCTATACAACGAACAGACATTTTTTCTGCATTCTTGGGGTTAAAGTACGCGTCTACGGCGGATATCATATAATTGTCGCTCTGATAGTAGATGCGGTTCTTCAGCTGTTCCCAGGATGTTGTGTCGTACAGTCCAGCTATTGACGTGCCTGTAGAAACGTATTT